>MU225231.1:1977302-2003705 GCA_018584345.1 Thuja plicata
TATCTCCTTACTGAAATGAATGCTAGAAATTGCAAACTCTACTTAAACCTATACTTTCAGCCTAGAACATCCATTATAACTATTCTTGCAGATGCTGCAGGAAGAAATTGTAACTTCTATCTGAAATGCTGGAAATGCTGGAAATGCTAGAAATGAAATCTATTCTATTCTAACCTATTCCACCTCCCAAGTGGGCCCCCTTGGTCAGTTTCTGCTAATCTATTAACACAGAATGTAAATCAAGAATTACTTCATTGTATTTAAAAAACTCATTACATAAAAACAAGACATAGAACTTGGAATAGATTGCTGTAAGATACAACATTTTTCTTCCAAAAACTTCTTTCTCTAACTTTCCTATCTAACTTCAAACTATCGGTCCAATCCCTATATATAGATGATCAAACACTTATTGCAAAATAGAAAAGAAACTATCTTTGCTGAAAACATGCCAGAGAAGAAGATGGAAATGCAATAGCCCGCGGCGTGGGTAATAAAGATTGGGTGACCAGTTCAACATAATAAAGTGTAGAGAGAATATAGACACACTACATCCCTGCGTCCTAGAATAATGGCTCCATTGTAGCAGCCATGTTTCCTGGTGCTATGATGATCACTCTGCCATAGCTAGTCCTCAATGGTCTTCCTTGAATGCTGTCGACCACTCTCCAGTCACTTTCTCTCCTATCAAGTTAGTTATGATGTAGAAATATTCATGCAACAAGCTTAATCAAATTAAATATCTAGATATTAGAACATATATTCTGATGGTTTTATGAAATACTACACTATATGTATAATATTAGCAAAATATGTCATAAACATCTACCCATGGTTTATCAGTTCTATCTAGACTTTATCACAAGTTTTGACTGGCTAGGATCTCAAATGTTTTGTCAAAAAATAGAACAGGGTATTTAAAATTATATAAAATAAAGGCAATAATTTGGCCTTATCATCTGCCCCTTGGTTAATCAAATGCTTGTCCTCAAGCATTGCATATTTTGGCAATTGACCTAAAGTCACCAACTTTAGTTCTTCCTCGCCTCTGGATTTTAAAGTAGTAGAATCCTCTTGTTCTTTCCCAAACTTCCCTTCTATGATCTTCCTACAGCTTGTCAAGTTTGGTAGTGTTGACGTCATACAAGGGCCAAAGGAGCATGGGCGGCTGCATTGTGAGCAGACACCAAAGCTCCTGCCTGATTTGCCTATCTAGCCCTATGGATTTTGGTGCTTGGTGTATATCTGCTTCAAGGTTAATGGGGCTATATGGTTCTGACCTTTTGAATGCCTCTGATAATCTGCCCCATCTACTTCTGGCACCGGTTAAGGCTCTTTGGAAGAAAAAATAAGACATGTCATATTCTGCATACACATCTGCTCTGAGTTTAAATTTTTTATGTTTGATTTCCTTTTTAATATTTCCATATGTCAGTCTAAACCAATCCCTCGGGAATACTTCCGGTTGACTGCTCTCTGCTCTTAATGGTAGGGGTTCCGTTCTCTCAAGTTCTTTGTAATTATCCAATTGTCTATCATAGTTAGCCTCGTTGTGAATCCAAGACATCAGGGCTCTTAGGTGTATATCCCCTATGTAAGGTAGGGGATTCCATTCAATCTCTATAGGGATGATGAAATTATGCACATACAACTCACATAGTAGGTTTTGTTGCCAAGATGGAAATGTCTGGTATAAACCATAGAATTCCTGGGCTGATTTGAACTCTGTGTTTACATCTTTGAGGGTCATCATCAACTGAAATAGGAGGAATTTTTCTTTTAGATAGATGGTATAGACCCTAGGTGGAGGTCTACAAGCAATTATCTAGTCAGTCAACTTAAGGGCATGTTCCATTCTTTGTTTCTGTCTTGCCAACTGATCTTTTAATTTTGCAATTTCCTCTCCTTGTTCTGCTATTACTTTCTGCAATTTATTTTTCTCTTCTCCCCATAGAGTGGTTTTCAACACATACTTATTATATAACTAGAAGAGAAGCATTTGTAGAGTAATTAAACCACTTTTTTCATCTTGGTTATTCTTCTTCCTTTGTTCTCTTCATAACTGCTCTAAGGGTTCTATTAACCAAGTTTGCTTATAGGAAACTAAAGCATTTCTTGTGCAAGCTAGCTGGTGAGTTATAGGGGTCTCTTTCTCATGGGTTGGAACATCTTGATGACTAACTCCTAGGTTATTTTGACATACATTTGACTCAGCTTCACACTCCTCATCTAGATTTTGAGGAATGTCTGGGATCTCAGACTGGCTAGGAGAATCATTTGGAACAATATGAATAGGAGTTTCCTCCTCAAATTGTTTGGGGGAAGTGGTCTAAATTTCAGTGGGTGCTTTAGGAGTCTTCCCTCTCATCCTAAAACTTCTTCTTATAGGGATTTCCTCAACCTCTATGGCCTTTTTCTTACTAACCCTTTTTGTTTTCTCTACTGCAGGAGTAGTGGCTATAGGAATAGTGGCTGCAGGAACTGACTTCATTTTCTTCTTTCTTGAGACTTGAGGGTTTTGTGGTTCAGCTGCAGGAACCTAAGTTTCTCCTACTAAATTCCATTTTCCTTTTGTTCAGGTGGCAGTAGGTATATTTCTCATGTGAGTGGTTAAAGGCATATTTTCTTGTAAATTTTTAGTTTCTTCCCCTTGGGTACTTTGCTCGGCAACTGGGTTAGGGGAAACTACATTATCTTGGCTAATTTGAACATTAGGGGAAATTCGAGGCTGTAGGGATTTATGATGGACAAACTCTACCCATGCCATAGGGGAGGCATCCCTAAGAGATCTTTCTATGATTAATTTAAACAGGGCATGGTGAGTAACAGAGTTGTC
The DNA here is from genome assembly GCA_018584345.1 of Thuja plicata. Lineage (NCBI taxonomy): Eukaryota > Viridiplantae > Streptophyta > Pinopsida > Cupressales > Cupressaceae > Thuja > Thuja plicata. The sequence continues at coordinate 1,980,139 of MU225231.1, forward strand.
TTTCCCTTTCTGGGTTTCTTCGACACTAATGCACATCATATTAAATAGAAAATTGGGTGCATTGATTGGGATATTATGTCGTACATAACTAAGTAGCTTAAAATTATGCACATGCAAATTAGAGAATTTTCCTTCACAAGTGAAATACCTGATAATGTGTGTAGCCAACTCATGATATGGTGGAGGAATGGACATCCTTTTGCATCCCTGTTTAATGATTTCCAATGGAGGGTCTCCTGGTAGGGTGAATTGAGCCCTAGCTGACCTAGCATCATGTGCATTGGGGTAGTGTTCCCTTGCTACTGGAAAATTGGTTACTTCCGCTATTTTCTCCTCTGTTGCAACAACTATCAACCCCCATACCGTCGCTTGGTCTTCATCAAATGTGTTTGCAAATTCTACTGCTGCTTCCTCATCAAACTCTGTCAATTTTAAGAAATATCCTAGCCATCCGCAGGCATTAAATCTTCTTATGGCCTCAACATCAAATAGTAAAATACCATGAACCACTAGTTCATGCCACTACAATTGGCACCCCATTTGTGCTTACCAAATTCAACCTCTGCTCTGTTCTTGATAATTACCTTCTTCTCCTTTGAATTTCAGACTACCTCTTGTAAAACCACATACCCTCTTTCACATTCTTCTGGTATTCTTGATATGAACAATAATAATGTGCTTTAACAAAATGAATCATAAATATTCATGTGAGAGTGAGAGTTATGTCATGGTTTTAATACTGGGTCACATCTAGTCTGACAGTTAGGGGTTTATTCAGAATGAAGGTACAACATTTGACACTTGTGTGATGCGACAGCTGGATTTTAATTAAGACAATGCTGAAGTATAGATTTGTGGATCTTAACGAGTAAATCAAAATGACATTTTAAGAATTGGCACACTTCCCTGCCCCCCATAAAATATTGACAAGTGTCCTCACTTGTCAGACTTGGCAGAAAGTATGAAACTAGATTAAGGCGGCAACGATACATTCATTGTAGTATTCGATATAACCAACGAAATATATGCGCTAAAAATGGAAATAAATTTGAGAAGCTCGTACCTATTAATTGATCATCACATGTGCTAGGAAAGATTGGCGAGAGTGGAATGACAGTGTTGATGGTCGGCATGCGTCAGCACATGATCTCTTTATTGAAAGCATAGAAATATGATGATGTGGAAGGTGGGTGGATGGAAGATTAAGAAATGAAATGGGTTGAAAAAGAAGAATGTAGAAAGTGAATGGAGAATTTGAAATTTATGTAAACATAAAGTTTTTATTATGGTTATGCTTCAAAGGAATTCTTATTGAAGAGCTGCAGGAAGAAGGTTGACACCCTCTACTGCAGGAAGTGTTACTTGTTGATCCTTTAAAACTGGCTGGTTGAATTGTTGTAGGAAGCCTTCTTTCATTTGTGGCTGGTGACACAACTTTAGTCTATGTCCATTGACTAGTAGCTTGAAGTGTGCAGGGTCAATTGTGGTCAACTAGATTGCTCCATTTGTAAATACATGGCTTATTTCATATGGACCCATCCATCATGTCTGCAACTTGCCTAGTATCTCTTGGAATCTGGAATCATATAACAATGCCCAATCTCAAACTTTGAACTGCTTATTCTTAATATGGGTATCATGCCACTATTTTCTTTGTTTTTGGACAATTTTTGTGTGCTACAGGGAAGACTTGCATATTTCATCCAAAGAATTGAGATGCAGCAAGCACTCTCTCTGTGTTGTAGGAAGATCAATATTTAACTCCAGCACTGTTCTTAATGTTTTGTGTTCAAATTCAATCGGGAGCATTGCAGTTTTACCATATAACAGTTCAAACGGAGTGAACCCTGTGGTGGTCTTCCATGTTGTTCTATACACCTAGACGGCTTCTGATAGTCTGCTATTCCAATCTTGGTGATGCAAATGAACTGTCTTTGTTAAGATTGCTTCTATTTCCTGATTTTTTATTTCTACTTGTCCATTGGCTTGGGGGTGATAGGGACTTGATTTCCTATGTCTAATATTATATTCCTTCATGAGCTTTGTTATTAGATTGGAATTGAATTGTGTACCTTGATCAGTAACAAGTTCTCTTGGCATGCCATATCTAGTAAAAATTTCTTCATATAGAAATTCAGTAACTTTATGATCTCTGACATGCTTCATTGCTCTGACTTTGACCCATTTGGTCAGGTAATCTGTGCACACTAGAATGTATGACTTCCCATTGGATGGAGGGTCTATTGGGCTAATAAATTCCATGCCCCATTTATCAAATGGTGTTACCACCACCTGTGGGTTTAAGGGCATTTCATCTGATCTTATTGGTCGGCCCATTCTTTGACATTCGTCACACTTCCTTGTATAACTTGCTGCATCTTTGTGAAGTGTAGGTCAATAGTAGCCATTTGTTAAAATCTTCTATGTTGTTCTTTTGGCTGAAAAGTTCCCTCCACATGATTCATTATGACATGCATGAAGAATGTCATATATTTCATCTTCTCTCACACATCTCCTCATGACTTGGTCAGGTCCAGTGTAAAATAATGTGCCATCAATCCAAGAGAAATGGAAGCTTTTCTCTACAAGAAGCTTCTTATCCTTATAAGAGAAATGTGTTGGCATTTTGTTAGCTATTAGGTAATTAGCTATATCAACATACCATGGATTCTGGATAGAAATATGAAATAAATGTTCATCTGGAAATGCATCATCTATCAAAGTGGTATCTTCTTTAGCATGATGAATTCTAGATAGATTATTAGCTACCACATTTGCTTGCCCTGGCTTGTCAATGATTGTTATATCAAATTCCTACAAAAGAAGAAGCCATCTTGCTAACCTGCCTGTGGTGGCAGGTTTGTTCATGAGATACTTAATTGCTGCATGGTCAGTATGAAAAAAGATAGGATAACCAGTCACATAATGGCATAATTTTTTCAGAGCATAAACTATGGCTAGCAATTCTTTTTCAGTCACTATATAGTTTAACTCTAGTTCATGTAGACTCTTATTGATATAATAGATTACATTTTCAAGGTTTTTAGTCTTTTGTCCTAAGACAACACCTACGACATAGTCTAAAGCATCTGTATGTATGTGAAATGGCAAAGTCCAGTCAGGACCCCCTAAGTATTGGTGTAGTTGTCAAAAGTGACTTGAGCTGCAGGAAGGATTCATCACATTCTTTTGTCCAAGTAAATTTAGCTTCTTTGGTAAGTAAGTTGTACAGAGGACTAGCTATTTGACTAAATTTCTAGATAAACCTCCTATAATAGCCAGCGTGACCTAGGAAAGATCTGACTTCTTTTTTCTTAGTAGGAATAGGGAGTGTGAGAATTACCTCTATCTTTGCAGGGTCTACCTAGATTCTAGCTTCGGAGATAAAATGTCCCAACACCACTCCTTCCTGCATCATCAGAAAACACTTTTCACTGTTAAGAGACAATTTATGTTCCTTGCATCTGATTAGTACTTTATCCAAGTTATTTAGAGCTTCCTCAAGTGTGACACCAAATGTAGTGAAGTTGTCCATGTAGATTTCCATGCAATCATGTGATATATCAGCAAAGATGTTGATCACAACTCTCTGAAAGGTAGCAGGTGTATTGCATAATCCAAATGGTAATACTGAATAGGCATATGTGCCCCAAGGGCATGTGAACGTGGTCTTTTCTTGATCTTCAGGGGAAATGCTTATCTGATTGTATCCACTGTATCCATCTAGAAAGGAAAAATATTTCTTTCCAGCCAAATTATCCAAGACCTATTCAATAAAAGGTAAAGGAAAGTGGTCATTCTTTGTAGCATTATTTAATTCCCTATAATCCACACATATGCACCACTTACCTCCTTTATTAGGTACAATTACCAATGGTGATACCCATTTGCTATCAGAGATTGGATAGATGAATCCAGCATCCAACAACTTCTGCAACTCAGTTTTAACTATTTCTTTTGGTGCTAGATTTATTCTCCTCTGTGGTTGATGAAGCGGAAAGCTTCCATCACTGATGTAGATTCTGTGGGTGCAGAGTTTTGGGTTTATTCCCTCCATATCCCCATAATCCCATGCAAAGGATTTTTCATGCTGACTGAGGAGCTTGGTTAACAATGCCAACTATGATTGGGACAACTTGTTTACATGTAGGTTACAACCAGAGGAAAGTTCCACTATTGTTGTTAGCTCTTCCATTAACACTTTAGGCACTGGACTTCTTGCTATTTCACTTATCAGTAATTGATCAATCATTTCAGGGTTTGCTGGAGATATATAGTCCTCATAGGTACATAGCTGTAAAATAGAACTTTCTGAAATATCTTTAGCCACAATACATTCATTGGTAAGAATGCTCTATATCACATCATCTTCCTCTTGCGTCTTTAGAAAATATTTCCTATGCAACATCATGAGCTGGGCTACTGAATTTAGCTCTTCCTCCTCATCTCCTAAGTCTGGCCAAATAGGTTCTCCCAAGTCTGGATGGGGTTGGGAAGGAGGATATAGGGCTAGCTTCCTTATGGATTGACCATTTGAAATTGTCATACTACCTAATCTAAAATTGATTTTGGCATCAGCAGTGGCTAACCAAGGTCTTCCCAAGATTATAGGATAGCCAGCAAAGTTTACTTTAGGTGATAGGATGAGAAAATCAGCAGGATACTCCCATGAATCTAAGGTTACCATCACATCTTCTATGAGACCCTTTGGAGTAACAGTTGAACTATTAGCAATTTGTAACATTTTGGCTATTGTTCTTAAGCCTTCTATGCTTAGCCTATGCATTGTATCTTTAGTCATCACATTTATTGCTGCTCCCAAATCAACTAGAGCATTTTTCACAGTCTGTCCATTTATTATCAGGTCGACTACTGGACTTCCAGGATCTGAATACTTTGGTATTAACACCTTTCCTAACATGATATCTGCTAATTTCCCTACAACATGTACTATTTGAGGGTCTTTCTTCTTCCATCCTGGCTTTTTAAGGCATGCTTCTTTAATAGCCTTTCCATAAAGAGGTATATCTTTGATAGCTTGGAACAGTAGGATTGGAATGTTCATATTTTTCAGCTTCTCAATAATATCAAATGTTTCTTCCTCTTGGGGTATAGGTTTTTCTTTTTTTAGCCTATGTGGAAAGGGTGGATTTGAAGTGTGGATAGTAGTTTTGCTGGGTATATCAGTTAGCTAGCTGGTATTTGGTAGTGTAGCTTCTGGAAGTAGTGTTGCAGGAGTGTCTGCAACTTCCATGATAATAAGATATTCAGGTATAGGCAGTGTGGTACCAGACCTCAAATGGATATTAGCTATCTCTAATGAATAAGTAGGGCACAACTGAGTGTCAGTAGTGTATGTTAGTTGCTGCTACTATTTGTTGTTTGGATTTAGCTGCGGTTGAGTAGGCAATTGGGTTGGCTTTGGATTAGCATTAGTTGCTGTAGGAGGTGGCATTATTGTAGGTGGTTGCACTGGAGGCGGTAATTGTGGACAGCCAGAATTTTGGTTAGGCCACTATGGAGGCCCCCTCCATTGATTAGTTTGCTGTCAATTTCCTTGCGGTAGTTGCCATTGATTCTGCTGATTAGGCCACTAGTTATTTTGTTGATTTTGCCATTGGTTATTTTGCTGATTTGGCCACTGATCATATTGCAGGTTTTTCCATTGGTTATTCTGTTGGTTTTTCCATTGGTTATTTTTTTGGTTTGGCCACTGGGGTTGAGAGTATTGAGAAGTGTTCTGATAGTTTTGGTTTTGTCACTGATTATTGTTAAAAATTGAAAATTGTAGAGGATCTTAGAGCATACCTTGTCATGAAGCCCATGGTCGACGTTGAGCAATGAAGAAAACTTGATCATTGTCTCCTTCTATCTTCATTTAGTCAGTTGGAAAATGTTGATTTTATAGGTTAGCTACCAGCTTACATTTGCATTCTTTCTTCTGTTTGCGGTAGTGTGGACAGTACTCAGCCAATTGTGATTCAACTTCTGCATGCTTCTTCCTAGTAGTCATTGTGTCAAGATGTGTAGCTACATTTATTTATAATATCTTGCTTGAAATCTGTGAGAAAATTAGATATCTCCAGCTTTGAAATGCCTGAACCAATCCCTTTTGTGATTGTGGGCCGGTATCCTTTTCCTTTCTTCACAGTTGACCTTGAGTAGTTGAGACATATTTTCTTGAGGTCATCCCAAGAAGATTGGGATATGTCTCCACCAGCCATCAAGTATAATGCTTCCAGACAGTTGTCATTTACCCCTCTCAAGAATACTAGTTTTTGTGAATCCTCTGCCAGTACATGCTGGCGATTCTTCTGCATTGTGTACAAGAAACATGAAACATAATCCTCCAATGTTTCATCTTCCTTTTGAGACATCCTAAAGATATCATCTCCTTTTGGGTCACTACCTTTGCAATAATCTTTATATTTCTGCAAAAATGTCTGCATCTCATCCCAAGTACCTATTGCATTGGCTCCTAAGCCAATGAACCATCGTAATGTTGACTCTTTCAGTGTTGTTGGAAACAACTTGAGCTTGTGGGCATCAGTATTATAGTCAAAGCTTTGACAGAGTATGTCAAACTCAAAAAAGAAAGTGTCAGGATCCTCTGTTATAAGACCATAAAACTTTGGAAGAGCAGCTGTGGGTATATTTTTAAGATTAGCATTGTTTATAAGGCTTGGGAGAGGAAATGGGAAAGTAGGGTGTGCCATTACTGGAGGTATTTGATTATGGGGTTGCTGCTGGAAAGGAGCATTAGCTACTGGATTGTTAACAATAGGTGGATTTGGACCAAAATTATCTAGAAAGCTGGCCAAGATTTCTGCAAAAGGTCAAAAGCTGCTTATATCAAGTCGTTATGCTCTGGAGGAAGATGTTGTAGGAAAGTCAGGGCTTGCGTCTTCAAAGGGTAACTCAACTTCTTCAACTTCCTCGTTCAAATTAGCAGACTCTACTAGGAGAAATCTGCCATATTCATCTCATCGCCTTTCTCTTTGATGCATGAAATTGAATTCTTCATGCTTGTGAAGCAATTTTTAGGGATACAAATCTAAAAACTAATCTAGGAATGAAAACATGACTCAAAAATGTTCCTAGCTTGACACCATCCCCGGCAGCGGCGCCAAAAATGAACCGCCTCACAATAGGTGTGGAATAATCATGCTCAAGGCCTTTCTTAGGAATGGTTTATTCAATCTAAGGACTATTTCTCCCGTTATGAGGTTTATTTAACTTGTTAACCCATGGAAGTATACTTGAAATGGTTGGCACGATATGTGCACTAGGTTCCTTAATGAGTCATTCTACCTATGATGCAGGAAGGTAAAAATGCATAAAGAAACCTACACTAGTGCTGCAAGAAAGGAATACATTTATCTCCTTACTGAAATGAATGCTAGAAATTGTAAACTCTACTTAAACCTATACTTTCAACCTAGAACATCCATTATAACTATTCTTGCAGATGTTGTAGGAACACTCACAAGGTACGATGCTGCAGGAAGAAATTGTAACTTCTCTCTAAAATACTGGAAATGCTGGAAATGAAATCTATTCTATTCTAACCTATTCTACCTCCCAAGTGGGCCCCCTTGGTCGATTTCTACTAATCTATTAACAGAGAATGTAAACCAAGAATTGCTTCATTGTATTTAAAAAACTCATTACATAAAAACAAGACATGGAACTTGGAATAGATTGCTGTAAGATACAACAGTTTTCTTCCAAAAAATTATTTCTCTAAATTTCCTATCTAACTTCAAACTATCAGTCCAATCCTTATATATAGAGGATCGAACACTTATTACAAAATAGAAAAGAAACTATCTTTGCTGAAAACATGTCGAAGAAGAAGATGGAAATGCAACAGCCCATGGTGTGGGTAATAAAGCTCAGGCAACCAGTTCAGCATAATAAAGTGCAGAGGGAATATAGGCACACTACATCCCCACGTCCTAGAATAATGCATCCATTGTAGCAGTTGTGTTTCCTAGTGCTGTGATGATCACTCCGCCATAGTTGGTCCTCAAAAGTCTTTCTTGAATGCTATCGACCACTCTCCAGCCACTTTCTCTCCTGTCAAATTAGTTATGATGCAGAAATATTCATGCAACAAGATTAATCAAATTAAATATCCAGATATTAGAACATATATTCTGATGGTTTTATGAAATACTGCACTATATGTATAATATTAGCAAAATATGTCATAAACATCTACCCATGGTTTATCAGTTCTATCTAGACTTTATCACAAGTTTTGACTGGCTAGGCTCTCAAATGTTTTGTCAAAAACTAGAACAAAGTATTTAAAATTATACAAAATAAAGGTAATAATTTGGCCTTATCAGAACCTATTTAAGACTAAGTGTTTTTCTATCCTAAGACATACAACACATGTGATTAACATGAAAGGTTCCTTGATTTGATTTGAAAAAGACAATGCTTTTGAATGTAGAATGTAAATGGTTCCTTTCCCTTTAGTTCATTCAGGATTTGTTTGAATGTTCATTTAAAACCCAAATTGAAGTGTTTTGATTGCTTGTTCAATTTCCTTTAGTCACTCAAGATTGTGTTTGATTTGATTTTAGTGCACCAAATGAAATGTTTTGATTGTTTGTTCAATTCTCTTTAAGACATTCAAGATTGGATGAATTTGTTTTAAGCCCAAATGAAAGGTTTGGTTAGATTTTTAATACACCAAATTAAAATGTGAGTTCATTTTAATTTATCAAAAACTAATGAGTGATTTTTTTTGATCTTAATTGATAAATGATGCCTCCAGACAACATTCCCGTGACCTACACAAAAATAGAGTGCAGAGTCGGTATAACAACATTCCCGCAAGTTTAGCCAGCAATCTCACAAAGTCAACGCATATTCCTATGAGTCAACCTGCATTCCTGTAGGTGTTTGACCAACATAACACGTGCTAAAATGCCTTTAAGGCTTTACAAAATTACAGAGCATTCCTGTGAGCCTAGAAACGCGTTCTCATGGGTCTGATGAAATATAAGAAAATGATAGAGAAAATAGTGAAAGTAGGTCTTGGGTCCTCTCTATCTGTAGGGTTACGGGATAGCGTTCCTGCGAACAGTGGACGTGTTCTTGCGATTTGAGCCTTCAATCCCGCTAGTGGACTAAAAGTTTGTTGTGTGGATTTTAATGATAGGAATGATGGTGCAAATAGTCATTTTCACTCTTCCAACCTACAAAAAACCCAAAAAACCTTGCAAAGACACTCAAACAATAATAAACGTTAGTATACAAGAGAAAAAAGATGAAAAGATTAAAGGAAATGACCCGTGAAATGGGTCCTACCGGGTGTGCCAAAATGTATGCAAGGAAATAGTGGTTAAAGGAAATCAATAACAAGTTAGAGCATTCAAACAACTAAAACCAAAACAACATATAAGATAAGACAAAAGAAGAACTAAAACAAACAAAAAGCCTAAGAGTATGCAAACCTCCCTTAAACCATGCAAGCTCTCCTTTTTTGAGTAGATTTGTCCAATGGATTGGATGTGTGCTCAATGAAATTTGCTCAAGCTTGAATGGTGTAGGAATATTTGGGCATTATAAGGCTTATGATTGATGGTTTTTTCTCTTCAAATGGACATGGTAACAATGCATAAAAGCTGGATGAAAATGAAGGAAATGAGCATTCAATTTATAGGCAAATAGAAGGAGAAATGGATGGCCAAGATGCAAACTTGAGGAAGGGTTGAGATTCATTTGAGGGAGAGAACATGGATTGTGCTTTTTCAAATGGATCTCATTGTGACAAGTGTCACAAGAAGAGAGGTTTGATAGAATGGGGGAATGTGACCATTTTGGGAGATGTGAGAGGGGAAAAAGATGTAAGAGATGGATGGAGTGTGTAAGAGGGATGTAAGAGCATTTAAGGAAGACTTTATGAGGTATGGATGGGGATTTGAGTGATATGATATGAGAGTTGACTTTGAGATTGAGGTTGAGTTCTTAATCCTTGGATTAGGATTGTGCACATACTTAGGGAGTGATTAGGCTTAGGTTTAGAGGGCAAGTGGGAGGATTAGGAGTATTTGATGGGAGGAGAGAGAATGAGCGGAGGGATTAATTAGTTAATTGGGGTCAATTAACTAATAAGGAAGGATTAGTGTGTGTGAATGGGTTGGGTTGAGTTAGAACTATGGGTTAGGTAATTGAGCATGGTTAGTTTAGGGGTTAAATTTAGGATCCATGTACTCAAATTGAATTAAATGGAATATTTAATTCACAAGTGGGATAAAGGGGAATTTATGAATTAAGTTAAATAGATAAGTATGTTCATTCAACTTAGTAGAGGAAGAGGGATTTAATTAATTATTATACTATGGGTTGTCATTTGATAATTAATTGGACTATAGATAATCAATTAAATTGATTAAACTAGGGGATACCATAGATTAATTAAATAATATAATTATTTAATCAATAATGTTCTAGAAAGGCACTAAATTTAATTAAATATGTTAATCAAATTTAGGTGTCTACAGATTCAATCACATGTCACTGCATTCTGCATATCCATTTGCAACATAGTCATTCACATCATCCACACCAAAGGAGGACACCATATATGTATGTTTGTATGTGCGCGCGCGTTCGCGAGCACACACACACCCACATTGTTTATATGTATATATATGTATTGAAAGTATATATTGATTTATATAATATGTAATATATTATATGATATATCTTAATATCACATCACACCTCACCAACAAACCATTTAAATATGCTTTAAGGACTTAACTAATTGTCCAGAATCACAACACTATGTGATTTATATAGATCTCTTTATGAATATTATCGGTTAGAATTTACTAAATGTTGCTTTCAAAGATTATTTTGTAGTTTATAGTAAAAATATTAATCTTATTAATAATACATGGGTTGATAATATTATTCCCATGATAGTATGTCTTAGATTTATCCCTAGTATGGATAATTAATATTATCATGCAAATATTATTAATATTACATGGGTTGATAAATTGGATTTTATTTCTGGAAGGGGATATCAGAGTCCTACCCTCCCCAAAATTTCTTGTCCTCAAGAAATTACATGTTTCCTCATTATTTGATAGTGACATTTGGGAACTCAAGACAATTTGTCTCTCATTTTCTAGAGATGATTTTAGACCATCTTATAATGATGCCAATCCAATTTGGCAAAAATCTTATTTCATGATAGTATGTCTTAGATTTATCCCTCTCTAGGTATTCTATTCTGCTAGATAAACCAAAATAGAACCATTCATGGATTATGTATTTGAAAGTATAGAATATATATGCATGAATATAAGAGTACACAAAATATCAATGCATGAAGACACAAAGAAATTACAAAGGATACACATAAATGTATGAAGACATAGAGAATACACATAATTCACACAGTGTTAGTTTCCTTCTTATTGACTATAATGATTCCTTATTCCATATTTTACCCTGCATGATGACATGATCAAAGCTTTGATACCATTTATAATGTCCCTTGTTAGTTTAGAACTTGAAGTTGCCACAAAGTACTTAATGAGCTTATGACCTAAATCGACAAGATTATAATGATTCAATCTAGATAATCAAATTAAGGAAATTAGCCATTCATCCAGCCATATTGAGTCATCTATATGCAACTATTAACATCCATATCCACCTTATTACTACTTTAGCCTAAGAAGGAGGGTTTAGAAATGCAACCAAGGTTCCTAGAGACCAAATGCAATGGGCTCCCTCAAAATTTACAATTCTAAGCCTATATCCTATCTTAGGAATTACCCTCAAGGCTTCCAAAATGCTGACCCCTGCCCTATCTTGGGATAGATAGCCATTTCTTGGATTTGTACAAGCCCCTCCTTGGAAACATTTTAGCATTCCTCCTCTCCAATGCTAAATAGTAATAAGTCTGAGTATGCTCTTTATACATATCTCCGAGTACTCATTTATATTCCTTATTCACCTTATGAAGAGTCTCCAACATATTTTTATATAATATTTGTTTCCTCTTGATATCTTCTTTACCATATATATAATATAGACTAATACCTCCCTTATATATATTCTAAATACATTTTTAATTCATTATAACTAATATATGAATCATATATATTGTATAAATATTAATCTATATATATTTCTGATTTCACTATATTTAAATATAATATATGTTATTCTTATTGTTCTTATAATAATATATTCCAATTCATATATTCATCAATTTATATACATATATCCTCATTATAAACTGTAACCCATATAAGTGTTACTGATTTTAACAAAGAACATACCACAGTGTCTTGTTTGACAGTTAATTCATATTTGTTGCTACTATATTGTCAGCATTGAATGTATCCTTCATACACTGACCCAATTCCTCCTTGATCATCCCACTTGATCATGATGGATAGAATAATTTTGATCTATCATGTATATACGACACGCTTCTAGAATGGATGCATTGTTTGAGGATCAAGAGATGTATCTCTTCCTCATCATGTCTCCTTAATCATATCACACCTCACCAAAAAACCATTTAATATGCTTTAAGGACTTAACTAATTGTTTGGAATCACAACACTTCATGGTTTATACAGATATCTATATGAATATTATCGGTTGGACTTTACTAAATGTTGCTTTTCAAAGATGATTTTGTAATTTGTATTAAATATTAATATTATTAATATTACATGGGTTAATAATATTGTGAATATTGATAATATTAATATTATTGACTGATGTTTATTGATTGATTATTATATAGATTAACAATAATATTAGTATTATTGAGAGGAACCTCCTACAACAATATGATGAACATGCACGAAATAACAGAAATATAGGGCAACAGTAGAACTCAGAGTGAATCTATTGATTGTGGGCCACTTCGAGGGGGTAACCTCCTTTGAGCAAGCTCAATACAATAAATTCGTCGGTGCCATCAAAGGGCTCAATACACACTTATATACTAAGTACAATCTAGAAAAGTATTACTACCTATGTATGTGGGATAATAAAATATACCCACGGGACCGCTTACAAAGCATATGCGTCCAAAAATACTACACTAATAAAATAAACATAAGGAACACATAGGTTCCTAACATCCCCTCTCTCTTAGAAAAAAGCTTTGTCCTCAAAGCTTAAGGTGTGGAAATTGTTACTGAATCTAAAGAAGGGGTTCCCATGTAGCATCCTCAGGTTGCATTCCATGCCACTGAATCAAGCCCTTGGAGATGGGGCGAGAGAAAAGCTGATGAGTGTACCATCCAGGATTACCTCAGGCTCCAAGATAATGGATCCTTCCTTATCCATTTCAGGTAGAGCAGTTTGTGCTTTGACGTTGGTGCCCAAAACTTGCTTGAGACAAGAAACATGAAATACTGGATGAATGCGAGAAGGAGGAAGTTCCAGTTTATAAGCAACTGAACCAATCTTCTGTAGAACCTTATATGGCCCATAAAATTTTGGGGCCAGCTTAAGACGCCCTTTAAGCTTCAAGGAGGACTACTTATATGGCTGTAGATGAAGAAAAACCATATCCCCAACTTGAAATGAGCGCTCAGAATGATGTTGATCTTCCTGATGTTTCATCCGATTTTGGGCCATGTGAAGATTATCCTTTAAGGTGCGAAGAAGTTGATCCCTGGTGCGGAGAGCTATGTTAATTGCCTAGACTAGTGAGCTTCTGGGAGTGTAGGGAAGGAGCACTGGAGGTGCTTGACCATATAATTCTTCATATGGAGTCATTTTAGATGTAGTGTGGTAAGAGGTATTGTACCACCATTCAGCAAGAGGAAGCCACTTGGCCCATTGATGTTGCTGTTCACAAGTGAAGTAGTGAAGATAAGTTTCCAAGCATTTGTTGACAATTTTAGTCTGACCATCAGTTTGTGGGTGATAACTTGAAATTATCTTCAATTTGGTGCCATTTTGCTGAAAAATTCTGTCCAAAAATGATTGTTAAAAGTTGCTCCCGATTTGAGACAATGGAAGAAGGGAGGCCATGAAGATGGAAGATCTGGTCCATGAAGATTTGTGCAACTAAGGAGGCAGTATAGGGGTGGATGAGGGCACAAAAATGACTATATTTGGAGAGACGATCAATCAAAACCAAGATCACTATCTTTCCACCTGATTTAGGAAGCTCGTTAATGAAATCCATAGAAATATCAGTCCAAACCCGTGTAGGGATGGGCAAGGGTTCCAACAATCCAAGAAGGAGGGTCATTTCACCCTTGTGGCATTGGCAGGTATCACATTTAGCCACCATTTGTTGAATCATATATTTCATTCCTTTCCAAAATAAGTTTTCCCTTACTCGCTCATAAGTTTTGAGGAACCCAGAGTGCCCTACCGAAGGAGAGGCATGGAGTTCATAAAAGATAGACTGTTGTAGAGCTAGATTCTGAGGAAGCACTAAATGACCCTTGTATCAAAGAGAAGCACCATCCCAAGAGTAATGTGGTACAAAAGAAGGATTATTGGCCAACTAGTGAATGATTTGAGATAAAGAAGAGTCACTGACATAGCCCTACTAAACCAATTCTAACCAATTGGGAATTGGCATAGAAATAGCTGAAAGGGAAGCTTGATCATCAAATGTGCGAGAAAGAGCATCTACCACAATATTGTCCTTACCCTTCTTGTAGGTGATCTCATAATCATACCCCATGAGTTTGCTGACCTATTTCTATTGTGTAGGGGAGGGTACTCATTATTCAAAGAAGTATTTCAGACTTTGGTGATTGGTCTTGATGCAAAAATGACTCCCTAAGTGGTATGGCCGCCACTTCTGTACAACATGCAAAATAGCCATCATTTCTTTTCCATATGTAGATAGGGCTAAATTCTTACCAGAAAGGGATTTTTTGGTGAATGCAATAGGATGGTCATCTTGAAGGAGAAAAAAACCCAGTCCATTGCCACAAGCATCACTCTCAATAGTGAAGGTCTTGGAAAAATATGGCATAGCGAGAACAGGTATACTGCACATAGCTTGTTTCAGTTGTTCAAACACATTCTCAGCAACTGGGGTCCAAGTAAAAGCATCCTTTCTTAACATAGCTGTCAATGGTGCTGCAATATTCCCATAATTCTTGAAAAACTTGCAGTAATAGCCAGTCAGCCCCAAAAAACCCCGAAGGCTCTTGAGAGTGTGAGGATGTGGCCAATTTTTCATGTCATCTATTTTTGTAGGATCCACCCAAACCCCTTGGTGTGCAACAATATTCCCGAGATACTCCACTTCCTCCTAGCCAAACACACATTTAGACTATTTTACACAGAGTTGATGATCAGAGAGAAGGTGCATTATGAGCTCTAAATGATGGAGATGCTTAGCCCAAGTTTTTCTATAGATGAGGATATCATCGAAGAAGACCAGAACGAATTTCTGGAGGTATGGCCAAAATATTTTATTCATCACTGCCTGAAATGTTGAAGGAGAATTAGTGAAGCCAAAGGGCATGACTAAAAATTCATACTAACCATCATGTGTGTGGAAGGATATTTTAGGGATATCCTCCTCATTAACCCTAATTTGATGATACCCAGAACAAAGATCCAACTTGGAGAGAAAATGAGCGCCATGAAGCTCATCAAGAAGTTCATCAACAATTGGAATGGGAAACTTATCCTTTATGGTGAGATGATTAAGTGCTAAAAAATCAATGCAAAGTCACCAGGACCCATCTTTTTTGTGGACAAGCAAAACTAGAGAAGAAAAGGAACTGGTACTAGGGTGAATAATACCTTGCTTCAGTAAGTCATGAACAAGCATCTCAATTTTGGTCTTCTCGTGAAATGGGTAGCAGTAGGGCCTGATGTTGGGTGGAATGCTACCAGGAAGGATCTAAATATGGTAGTCCTCTAGATGAGAAGGGGGAAATCCCACTAGTTCAACAAATACACCTGAATACTTATCCAAAATTTGTTGTAGATCTATAGGAGTACTAGAGACCGCTGATGGTTGCATCTGAATGGAATGGAGCTGAGCGATGACACAATGTGAATTATTCTTAAGAATTTTTTCCATATGATGTGAAATGATGATGCTGAGAGACCCTGGTTGTAAGCCTTTCAAATTTTTTTGTTTCCCATTGGCTGAAAACTGCATCCAAAGTTCAGCAAAATCCCATAGAATGGGGCCAAGAGTGCGTAACCATTGGGCACCCAAAACCACATCACATCCACCTAAGGGAAAGGAAAACATGTCAAAGTGAAGGTTATAATCTCCAATAGAGAGATACACATTGTGACATTTCCCTTTGCAAGGTAAAGTGCCCCCATTGGCAATCATGACTTCAAAGCTAGAGCAGGGATGAACAAAGAAATCAACCTGTTTGGCTATTCAAGGGTCAATGAAGTTATTCAAGTGCTACTAGAATCAATGAGTATAGTAAGAGGGATCTTCTTGAATAAACCCTAGACCCACATGGTTTGTGGGGTAGCGACTCTTGCCAAAGCATGGACAGATATCTCTGGTTGGGCTTCTGGTGAAGGAGGTTCAGCAAGCGGCTGTTGAGGCTCAACCTCATCATCTACTATTTTTTGAGCATCTACATACTCTTCCAGTTATGGTGGTGAATCCAAATCCAAGAGATAGAGCTTTTTTTGAACACATCTATGGCCCCAGGACCATTTCTCATCACAATTATAACAAAGCCCTTTTTCTATTCAGGCTCGCATCTCTGTTTCAAACAAGTGCTTGATAGGAGTAGTTTTGGGAGCTGGTGTGACTTGAGGGTGTGAAGAACCTGTATTTTAGAATGGAAAAAAATTGGATCTGGAGTGTTGTAGAGCACTAATCTTTTCCTCTACTAACTTAGCCAACCCAAGGGCTTCCATCATTATAGTGGGTCAGAACATTTTTACTTCAGATCGAAGTGCATCCTTCAGACCACTGACAAAACAACTATGAAAGAATTCATTAGACAATCCCTCTATGTGATTAGCTAATTTTTCAAACTCTATCTGGTATTCTCTTACTATTCCTAGTTGGAAAAGTTTAGTGAGTGCTCCTATGATGTCATCAAAAGTACTAGGGCCAAAATGTTGCAAAAGGAGTGTGCACAATTCTATCCATGTTGGGTCTTCATTAGCCTTGATGTACTAATGGAACCATTGAAGAGATTCATGTTCCAAATGAAAAGATGCAAGCAGGACTTTGTTGATATCTAGAGTATTATGCAAATAGAAATACTGCTCTACCCGATAAATCCATCTAGTCAGATTAGCACCATCGAAGAAAGGAAAATCAAGCTTTGGTCCATGAAAATTGCCAGAAGAGAACCCAACGTCTCTAGAATGTTTTCGGTTCATAGTTGAATGCTGAAGAGTGAGACCGAGAAATTTGTCATCTAGATCTTGAAGTTTGGTCTTGAGGGATGCAAGTTCCTCCTCTGTGATTTTTGCTCCTGTATGGGTGACAACCATATAGCAGGATTTTTTTTTGGAAATGGGTAGAATAATAGAAACATAAACTTTTTCAATTAGGGCAAACTTGGATTTGGGAAAAACATAGATGGTTAATGGGGATTTGATGAGTGGTTGGACACTTTATGATCAAAAGGGAAAAATAAAAATGAGGGTTTCAGGGGTGGGGAGGTGGAATGGGATGAGTGGTCCAAGAGGGACAAAGGAGCAAAATTAGGAAATGAACCTTGTGGCCTGATTTGGTGGCGATTGGCGGAGAAGCAAAAAAGTTAGGGCAAACCCTAAAATTAGATAAATGAGGGATTTAGGTATTTTATATGTGGAATTTGGGGTAGGGTATTCAAGGAAGGAAGTATGCAGAATGGTATTTCAAGGGTTCTAGGGAACTTTGAGAGGAAACAAAAATAAAGCAAGGAAGCTATGGCTAAAACATTTTACTCTTTTTTTTTACACAATCGACTTAGGGAAAATCACTCAGATACTAACAACTGAAATGCAGTACTGCAATAACAATAGATGTTGTAATTTGAAATGAACCCAGATGCAAGAAAAAATGAACTTGAAGGCCACGATGGAAAATTCTTTGTTTGACAGAATTTCCACCCAGAGCGCCCAAGAAAGTGCTCTGATACCAGATGAGAGGAACCTCCTACAACAATATGATGAACATGCATGAAATAATAGAAATATAGGGCAACAGTATAACTCAGATTGAATCTATTGATCATGGGCCACTTCGAGGGGGTAACCTCCTTTGAGCAAGCTCAATACAATAAATTCATCGGTGCCATCAAAGG
This sequence comes from Thuja plicata, assembly GCA_018584345.1. Classification (NCBI taxonomy): domain Eukaryota; kingdom Viridiplantae; phylum Streptophyta; class Pinopsida; order Cupressales; family Cupressaceae; genus Thuja; species Thuja plicata. The sequence continues at coordinate 1,998,405 of MU225231.1, forward strand.
GCTCAATACACACTTATATAATAAGTACAATCTAGAAAAGTATTACTACCCATGCATGTGGGATAATAAAATATACTCACGGGACAACTTACAAAGCATATGCGTCCAACAACACTACACTAAAAAAATAAACAGAAGGAACACACAGGTTCCTAACAATTATTGATTTATATGATATTGATTAATATTAAATTTTATTTCTAGAAGGGGATTTCACAATGTATATATGTATATATATGTGCATGTAAATATACACACATATGTATACACATATGTATATATACATATATATATAAATACATATACACACACACACATACATATATATATATGTATATATATATATATATATATGTATGTATATATATATATATATGTATGTATATATATATATATGTATGTGTGTGTGTGTATATATATATGTATGTATGTATGTATATATACACATATACATACATATACATACATATACATATATATATATATATATATATATATATATATATATATATATATATATATTATAGTGCCTCTCCCATTTTCCACCTGCACAACATCCTGACGGATGCAACTTTGAAAATATGTTGGGTTAGTGCCTTTGTGCAGTTGGATGAGATTTATTGTGATGCCTTGTTCTAGCTCTGGATTCTCTTTTCTACCTTAAATGATTGGTTTATAAGGCTTATGATGTGATTTGATGGTTTCACTAATGTATGTGTCAATGGTTACCATATTATGATTGTTTTGTTTCATCATGTTAGACCTGTTAAAGGTTTTTACCTTCAGGGTGATTTAATTTATGTCATTGCATCAACAAGTTGCTTATGTCTTTATGCCTAGTTGTGAGATCCATGGTGGTGTAGCTTGTTACTTACCTAGTTTGGGATGCCAAACTTTCTAAGTTATGTAGATTTATTTTCTCTTGGGTATCTAGATCTGAGATCGATTCTTTTATGATACTTCTTGACTATTCTCATGTTATGATTTTATATTGACATTATGAGATGCATTTGATTATAGTTCATTTTGTGTTTATTTCTTGTATCACTATTGTTGAATTCATGGTACCTAGTTTATTTTATGTCTATGGATATTTTGATTATGTACATCTTATTGTGATTTCATAGGATTCACTAATGGTTGTTCCAATGGTTATTGAGATGTTTGATTGATTCACTAAGGTATGTGCCAGTGGTCGTTGGACTATGATTATTTAACATGTTTAGATGTTATCATGATATTATTACTATTTATCAGTGGTATCATGCTTTATCATGTAGATTCATATCTTATTTGGAGTTTCACTGATATATGACTAAATTCTGTAAAATAATTATTTAATATTTAATTTAAATGTAATGTACATTAAGGATTAAATATGAAATGACCAGTGGCATGATATTCTAATACATATGAATGATTGCATCACTAGAGCATCACTATTCCATTAGGTGTACTTTTATTAGTATATGCACGTGCTTCAGATATATATAATGTGTGCGGTTGCACTTTATGTGTGCATGTTTTAGTGAGCAGGTACCAGACAACATACCGCCTGAGCTGTAGGTTTGAGTGTGTCATTATCCTTGAAAGTTGCATAGGAGATAGTTACATTAGTCATTCATGATTTAGCCAATATCATCCCTGTATGGGTGATGTATCTATAATTGATATATTATACCTCCAGTACATGTGGGTAAATATAGACTTCATTTGCATATTGTGTTGGACCAATATATGTCTTTGTGCATTTTAGGCATTCAGTAGTGGTCTCAGTTATATTATATTTTAAATATACGCCGAATGATATTATTAATTAATGATTGATTAATCACCAAACAATTGTGCCTTAGGCATGATCTATTATTGGACTTGATTTGATTATCTTATGCTCTTTTAGGAATTTTATTTAAGTTTTTAAGTGAATTATTTAATTTAATTTATTTAATGAGGGAATGCCTTTTGGAAAAGGCCTTTTTATGTTTTAAGGGTGAAGTTTTATTCACTTTTCATTGTGAAGTTTTATGAATTTACTCCAACCCTCTTGTGGAGAAATTCAATTTTTGCTCATTGAGAGTGGCTTGGGTGTTTTATTTTTATGGGTAGTGAATCTTGGATTTGTGCCACAATTGCTTCCTCTTGTCTAGAGCCATTTTGGTTTTCACAAAGCATTCATTTATTTCTCTTTGTTTCAGTTTTGTGCTTGTTTGAGAAGTAGGGATTCCCATATTTAATTTATTTCTCCATATTTTTAGTTATTTCTTTCTTTTAATGCAATAACATGATGTATATCTATGTTTTCATGCTTTTTTGAATGAATTTGATGCCTAGTTGGGCTTGTATATTTTAAGTATTTTAAAAATGAAAATTTATCATTGTCAGGTTGTCTGTTTTCTCCCACAATGTTAGAAATGGAATTTTATTGTATTTTGGGTCAGTAGGATAATGAGAAGAAATGGGTTTTAATTTCATAACTTGATTTTGAGTTACAATTTTGGGCATTTTTTTGTGTGCCTTGTTTAGCATGATCCCCCATTGGGCATGTTTTGTAAATTGACTTTTGATGTATCCCATGATTATAGTTGGATTATGCAATTGGAATGAATAGATGTCATTCCAGTTACTTTAAATGAAATGTGCATTGAGGATTAAATATGGAATGATCAGTGTTGCGAAATTATAATACATACAAATGATCGTATCAATAGAGTGTCACTATTCGATTAGGAATACTTTGATCATTATATGCATGTTCTTTAGCTATATATACTATGTGTGGTTGCACTTGATACATGCATGTTTTAGTGAAAAAGTACTAGACATCATTCTACCTAAACTACAGGTTTTAGTGCATCTTTATCTTCGACAGCGGAATAGAACATAATTACATTGGTCGTTCATTATTTGGCCAATATCATCCCTGTATGGGTGTTGTATCCATAATTGATATATTATACCTTCGGTATGTGTGGGTAAATCCAAACTTAATTTGCATATTGTGTTAGACTAGTATACGTGTTTTTACATTTTAGGCATTTAGTAGTGGTTTCTGATGACATGTAACTGATTAAATGGTTCACTATATTAAGTTGAAGATGACACAAGACATTAAATCAGTTAATGGTTTGTATTGTCATTGATGTCAACTTGATATCATCTATATGGTCATATACATAATGCCAAAGACTTCAGAGAATCAATAGAATAAAGGTTATGCTTTTAGCAATGCATAAAAGTCAAGTATTCACTAAGTGACAGACTACACCGGCGGAGTGCACACCATCGATAAAGATAGAGATAAAGTCACAGTGATGCCCGACGAGCAGAAGACAGTATTGCCCGACGAAGCAGAATCAAAGGATGCCCAATGAGCTAAACGCAGTGTTGCCCGATGAGCAAGATCCAATGATGCCCGACAGAGATCCTAAAGCTAACTGAAGTTACACCAATGGAACTGGCAGTTGTCACCGGCGACAAACCGTAGAGTTGACCGACAGAACAGAGAGATCATAAAATGACAAAATATCTAGTTGGCAGAGCTAAAGGATAGACTTAACTGGTTGTTTGATTTGTTTTATTCAACCATAGTTAAGTAAATGATTTGTAGAGTTTGCAAGAAGATAACTACGAGATAAATCAGGAGTTAAAGCCGTAAATCAATTTGGCTGGATTGTTTTTCATGCCAAGAATCAAGAACCTATAATTAAGGAACATCATGTCTATATAAGAGACAAGAATAATTCACTTCAAGGAGATGCGAGCAAGAAATTAGATACATGGGGGAGTGAATTGATAGAAGATGCTGAAGAGAAACTGATGAAGGATTAATTTCATGCAGTCTTGATCAATCAAGTTGAGGGAGAGCTAAATAATTCTGCAGACACCAACAAACAAAAAAGCACAGCATCACAGAGAAGAAAGAGTTAAGTACAAATGAATTGTATTGATACATTGATCAGAAAGATATTGTAAGTAAATAGATCTGAAAATCTACAATTGAGTTGCATTAGAAACATGTCATTTTGTTTCAGTTTAACCATTAAAGCATTAAGTCTCTTAACAGAGCAGGACTTAATAGTCTTTTGTAATTGAGGTATATCCTAATAGATTACCAAAAGGTTGACTCATGATAGTAGCACCGATCTTACCTAAAGCCTATTGACAGTCTAAGAAGAAGGCTGATTCAAGGATGGTAGTAAGATTTGCATAAAGCCTATTGACAGTCATGAGACTGATTCAAGGATGGTAGCGTAGATTCCAGATACTTAGTGACAACCTATGTATAAAAATCCTCTAGCAAGGTCACACTTAACCATGTGTTTGTAACCTTTAACAGGGTTGGCTCCTAACATTGCTCACTTCAGAAGAGTGAAAATTTGGGGTACCGATCCCAGTGGTTTTTCTCTTAACATGGCTTCCACATTAAAATCCTTGTGTTATATGTGTATGGTTCATTACTTTATTATTTTACATTATACATATGCATTTATGGATTGATTGGTATACTCTGCATATTTACTGAGTATCGGTAAATACAGTTTATTGCTTATCAGTTATCAAGGAGAATAAGGACAAAGAAGGTAAACTGACAAACAGTTATTTGTTTCAAGTATTTCAAAGGCATGCATCTTGTAGGGACTTAATAATTGGAGAAGTATTGATTGGTGGATTAAATTGGATAAATTTTTGAGACCACTGATTCACCCCCCCCCCTCTCAGTTATTACTAATAATTGGTATCAGAGCTTGTGTGCTTAGAAGGAAGGTTTCAAGACCTAAGTAAAAGATCACAAGATGAACAGATGAGATGTGCCCAAGTTGAACAAGAACAACTTTGCTTCATGGAAAAGCAGGATAAAGCTTCACTTATCAGGTATTGTCAATGATATTACTCAATACTTAGATACTAAATATGTGTTGTCTACAAGACCATTGACAGTGGATTAATTGAGAGTAAAGCATGAACATAACTGCATGGTTATAGAGCTTTTATCCTCACTCTCTGATGCTGAATTTGAGGATGTCAAAGATTGCAAAAATGCAAAGACAATGTGGAACAAGTTGAAACTTGTACATGGTGGTGATGCAAATGTTTTGAGAGCCAAGGAAAAATCCTTAGAGGAAATTTTTATGATCTTAGAATGAAAGAAGGTGAAAATATCACATAGTATAGCACAAGAATAAAAGAAGTAGTCAATGCTATACGAGGTGTTGGAGGTACACTTGAAGAGGAGATAGTGGTAAGTAAAATCCTAAGAACCTTATTGCCCATATATGCTATTAGAGTCTCTACTATTCAAGA
>MU225231.1:2006497-2053669 GCA_018584345.1 Thuja plicata
GCAGATCATTCAACAAAGTGAAGGTATTTTCATTACACAGTCCAAATACATCAAAGAAGTTCTGAAAATATTCAAGATGGAAGATTCCAAACCTGTTGGAACACTAATGGCTACTGGATGCAAATTAGCAAAGGAAGACAAGACAACACAGGTAAATCAGAATCTATACAGATCCATGATAGGGAAACTCATGTATGTTGTACACACTAGACTAGATATTGCACATGCAGTAGGAATTGTTGCTAGATTTTTTGCTAACCCCAGGGAATCACATATAACTGCTGTGAAAATAATTCTAAGATATCTGAAGAACACTGAGGAATTTGGCTTATGGTATAGAAGAGAAAGAAAATTTGAATTAAAAGTGTTTACCAATGCTGATTGGGCTAGAAATCTTGATGACTGGAAGAGCACAACTGGAGGAGCATTCTTTATGGGTGACAGACTTGTCACATGGGTTAGGAAGAAGCAAGGATGCATCTCTTAGTCTACTGTAGAAGAAGAATATGTTGCTGCTACTGCAAACTGCTCGAATATTGCATGAATCAAACAGTTGCTGGAAGGTATGCATATGAAGATCAAAGAACCAGTTGTTATTTATTGTGACAACACCAGTGCAATAAATATTTCCAAGAATCCAGTCATGCATGCGAAGACTAAACACATTTCCATCAAGTATCATTACTTAAGAGAACAAGTTTAAGAAAAAGAGGTAATACTTGAATATGTGCAATCAAAAGAACAATTGCTTGATATCTTCACCTATCCACTACCCAAGGATACATTTGAGTACCTGAGAAAAAGACTAGGGGTAAAACCCATGTCTAACAGTCAGTAAAAGGACTGAACATTGTATCAACCACATGTTATCAACATATCAATCATGATTGATGCAAGCAACAGCTGAACCTCAACGCTACATCTATATACAAAAAGGTATATATCAGAACCAAGCACTAGAGCAGATTGTTATATTGATAATGGATAAGGGAAATTCAAGGAATATATTATGGAAAGAAGGAATTGGTTGACATAATGTTAGATATTTGTAAAATATTTGTTTGGCATTGTTTTCAAAGGGAGAGAATGTTTCCATATTATCATCAGAAATTATTCATTATCAGATTACTTCAAATAGGGAGAGATCATATCCAAAGGGAGAGAATTGATATAAAAGTTGCAAACAAAAGATAGAGATATCAAAGAAGCAGAATAGTCAAAAAGGAAATTGACACCAACAGAGGTCACAACACATCAAAAGAAGAAAAAGAAAAGCTGCAAGAATCAAATCTACGCTTACACAGAGCTTACCGACGGTCAGACATTTTATTGGTTATCAAAACAAACTGTTTGGTAATTTGATGAATCTCAACAATTGTATTTCATATTATATTAGAAATAGTATAGTGTGATAATATAGTATGTTGCCATCAATGCCAAAGGGAGAGATTGATGACATGTAACTGATTAAATGGTTCACTATATTAAGTTGAAGATGATGCAAGACATTAAATCAGTTAATGGTTTGTATTGTCATTGATGTCAACTTGATATCATCTGTATGGTCATATACATAATGACAAATACTTCAGAGAATCAATAGAATAAAGGTTATGCTTTCAGCAATGCATAAAAGTCAATTATTCACTAAGTGACAAACTACACCAGCAGAGTGCACACCATCAGTAAAGAAAGAGATAAAGTCACAGTGATGCCTGACGAGCAGAAGATAGTATTGCCTGACGAAGCAGAATCAAAGGATGCCCGATGAGCTAAACATAGTGTTTCTTGATGAGCAAGATCCAATGATGCCTGACAGATGGAGATCCCGAAGCTAACTGAAGTTACACCGATGGAACTGGAAGTTGTCACTGGCGATGAACTGCAAAGTTGACCGACATAACAGAGAGATCAGAAAACAACAAAATATCTAGCTGGCAGAGCTAAAGGATAGACTTAACTGGTTGTTTGAATTTTTTTTATTCAACAATGGTTAAGTAAATGATTTGTACAGTTGGCAAGAAGATAACTATGAGATAAATGAGGAGTTAAAGCCGTAAATCAATTTGGCTAGATTGTTTTTCACGCCAAGAATCAAGAATCAAGAACCTAGAATTAAGGAACATCATGTATATATAAGAGACAAGAAAAATTCACTTCAAGGAGATGCGAGCAAGCAATTAGATACATAGGGAAGTGAATTGATAGAAGATGCTGAAGAGAAACTGATGAAGGATTAACTTCATGCAGTCCTGATCAATCAAGCTGAGAGAGAGCTAAAGAATTCTACAGACACCGACGAATAGAAAAGCACAACATCACAGAGCAGAAAGAGTTAAGTACAAAGGAATTGTATTGATACATTGATCAGAAAGATATTGTAAGTAAATAGATCTGAAAATGTGCAATTCAGTTGCATTAGAAATAGGTCATTTTGTTTCAGTTTAACCATTGAAGCATTAAGTCCCTTAATAGAGCAGGACTTAACATTCTTTTGTAATTGAGGTATATCCTAAAAGATTACCAGAAGGTTGACTCATGATAGTAGCACCAGTCTTACCTAAAGCCTATTGACAGTCATGAGACTGATTCAAGGATGGCAGCGTAGATGCTAGATACTTAGTGACAACCTATGTATAAAAATCCTCTAACAAGGTCACACTTAACCATGTGTTTGTAACTTTTAACAGGGTTGGCTCCTAACAGGCCTCACTTTAGAAGAGTGAAAATTTGGGGTACTGGTCCTAGTGGTTTTTCCCTTAACAGGGTTTCCACATTAAAATCCTTGTGTTATATGTGTATGGTTCATTACTTTATTGTTTTACATTCTACATATGCATTTATGGATTGATTGGTATACTCTGCATATTTACTGAGTATCGGTAAATATAGTTTACTACTTATCGGTTATCAAGGAGAATAAAGACAGACAAGGTAAACTGACAAACAATTATTTGTTTCAAGTATTTCAAAGGCATGCATCTTGTAGGGAATTAATAATTGGAGGAAGTATTGATTGGTGGATTAAATTAGATAAATTTTTGAGACCACTGATTCACCCCCCCGCCCCTTTCAGTTATTACTAACAGTTTCAGTTATATTATATTTTAAAAATATACTAATTGATATTATTAATTATTGATTAATTAATCACAAAAAAATTGTGACTTGGGAATAATCTATTATCAAAGTCAATTTAATTATCCTCCATGCTTTTGGGAATTTCATTTGATTTTTTAAGTGATCTATTTTATTTAATTGGGGAATTACCTTTTTGGAGAAAGACCCTTTTTATATTTTGAGAGTGAAGTTTTATTCACTTCTTATTTTGAAGTTTTATGAATTTGCTCCATCTCTCTTCTGGAGAAATTCAAAATTTTCTCATTGGGAGTAGTCTGGGTGTTCATTTTTTATGGATGCAAGCTCCTTGGACTTGTGGCACAGTGCATCCCTCTTGTTTGGAGCAATTTCAATTTTCATAGAACATTTATTTATTTCTCTTTGTTTTGGTTTCATGCCTATTTGAGAGGTAAGGCTTCCTATATTTAATTAGTTTCACTATCTTTTTAGTTGTTTCTTTCTTTTAATACAATAACATGATGTATATCTATGTTTTCCATGCTTTTGTGAATGAATTTGATGTCGAATTGGTCTTCTATATTTTCAAAATTTTAAAAAAGGAAATTTATCATCCTTAGGTTGTCCATTTTCTCTCACAATGTTGGAATTATAATTTTATGGATCATGAGAACCAATGGGTTTTAATATCATAGCTTAATTTTGAGTTTCAATTTTGGGTGTTTTTGTGTGCTTAACATTTTCTATGATCTCATATTTTAGATTGTCACAGTTTTGGGCATATTTTATAAATTAGATTTTGATGCATCCCATGATTGTTATTGGATTATGCGGTTGGAATGAATAGAGGTCATTCTAGTTACTTAATACCACGATCTGAACATTGGGTTTTAAATTATATTTCTAGTTGGTGCACCTAGCTGGTTATTACTGAAAATGGTCATCCTTTGTGGTTATTTTGCCCCTTTTGAGTTTTGTGATTTAGTGCAGATTGTGAGGCACACCCTGAATCATTTAGGGATCCATTCTCTTGGTGATGAGGCCAATAGAGCATGCTTGTGCACTATCTTCTTGCCTTGGTTTATTGGCTTTATTTATGTTTGCTATGGATTTGCAGTAGATTTAGTGATGTGTGGGATTAAGACCGTATCCTTGAATGTAGTTGAGATATGCCTACTTGATAGGATCTTGAGAGACTTGTACTCTTGGTCCATGATAGATTAAAGTACATTTTCATATTTTGATATTAGAAGCTTGATTTTGAGCCTTTTGTGGTCATATGTTTATTATTGTTGCATTTTCCTTTTGTTTTGGGCACACTTCATGCTTGATTTGAGCTCACATGTGATATGTGGATGTAAGGTATTGAAAATGTTACTGATTTTTTCTACTAGGCTCAATCATGTGGAGCCTTTATGTTTTCAAAAGAAATAAGGTAAATTTCATCATTGTTGAATCACATTCATGTGCATAAAGAAACAACCAAAAGATTACAAATGTTCTGATTAAGTAAAAACAAGTTTTGCAAGGTACTTGAAACCTTTTACAATGCATTCAAAGGATAAGCATTAAAAAACAAGAAAAAAATGTGCAACAACGCCCGAAGAAACAAAGGCCCTAGGCCCCAAACGTAGAAAAAGACAACAGCCAAAACACAAACAACAAAAATAAAAGGCAAAAAAAAAGAAAGAAAGGAAACAACTAGCAAGTATTCATCAATTATTTAGCCTATATAACTAGGAGGTCCATGTTGTTTGTAGATGCCTTCAGATCCTCCATATCAACATATTTATTTCTGGTACTGGCGTGGGTTCTTTTGCCAAACCCTGTGCTTTCCATAATCTCCTTGGTATCCTCTCCCCTGTTTTTCTCCATTTTGGTCACTAGAATCTTATTGTGGTCTGCAAAAGTCTTCAGGATTTGGAAACTCTTCTCACTAATTTTCCTCGGAGTGCTTTCCATATTTTCCACTTTTATCTCCAAGCTGGTGATCCTGGCTTCATAGTTACTATCCTTATCCTCCTTGCTCAAATCATTAAGTTTCTTTTTTGTTTGGAGAACAGTGTCGCTGAGGTCCCCAAAAGACTCACCTTTACGCAAAACATCCATCCAATCTTCCAAGTTGTTATCCAAGGGTTTATTACCAAAGTTCACCTTTCTTATCATTTTTATAATTTTTTCATGCTCCTTTAGGTCTGCCTTGATTTTCTCAATCTCCTACGCAATGTTAAACATGAAATGACCAAAAGCCATAATGCTTTCTTCTTTTTTTTCCTTCCCTATCTGAAACTATCCTTGATCTTTGTTGTCAACATCATCATGGCTCTGATTGGTGTCCACATTGTCTTTCTAGTTACTAGGAAGGGTATTGTCTTTTCCAGCATTATCATTGCTGATTTGATTGGTCTCCTCCATATTATGCTGAAAATTCTGGGTGTGATCTTTAGTATCATCACCTCTACTTTCCATTTCTTTTTTATTTTTAGTACCCTTCTTTTTCTTATTTTTTCTGGGGATTTAATACATTTCTTCCTCTTCATTAGAGGATATGAAAATACCTCTTTTAGTTTTGTTTCCTTTGATCTTCTTTGCATCTGTGTTCTTCTCATTTTTGGGAGAGATTTTCTTATTTTTCCCTTTAGTGTTCTCCTCCTCCCCATATGTATTGTCATCATCAAGTTCAAATTCAAACTCAGACTCTTCCATATTTTCCTTATTTTTTCTAGTTTTCTTAGAGGTACTACCCTTATGATTTCCTTTCCCTTTGGCATTTTTCCCCGAAGTGTCCATCAAGTCATCTTCGATTTTCTCCTCAAATTGATCACCTGACTCATCATCCTCTATTTCCTTGTCGCCAGAGTCATTTCCTTTAAGGAAAGGTTTGTCAACTTTCTTATCTTTTAACAGGTTGTAAATTAAAACCATGAGACCTTTATGGGAAGCATGGTCCCCATTAAGGTCTTTCTGCAAACTCCTCATAGACTTTCTCATAGAGCTAAAGAGATAGTAAGGGATACTAATTTTTTAATAATATCTAAAGTGATTTAAAATGATGAAATGATGCCCATAGGCTCAGGAGAACCTAACATCCAGAGTAATGTAGCTGATAGTCGTATACAGAATGAAATGCCAAGGACTATTGATTTTTTTGGGGTTATGGTACCCACTAATCCATTTGACAAGTATGGCTGCTTCAGTATCATCCTTAGGAAATCTCTCTGGAGCTTTGTCAGAGACACTTCTGTTGTGGTAGAATTTCATACCGTCCTTCAACAAGCTAGTGGCCTCAGCGATCAACTCTTCTGTGAATTCTATCCATTGATTATCCAAGAAAATCTTCTCATTCTTCCATTTTTTTTAAGAAATACTTCGTAATGGTCAGATTACGACCATGTAGATTTTCCATGTAAATAGTAAGACCACCTTTTTGCAGAATTTTCTAGACCTGATCATTCTGTCTCCATTATTTGCATCCCTCTGACTCGTATCTCTTCTTGTTACCACCCATTTTACTTCTCCCAATCTGATCGTAGATCTTCACTATGCACTTAAAGCTGAAACCCTCAATTTTATCTATGTTAACATTGTTCAATAACACCTGTAATACATGAGAAGTGGAAATATGAAAGAGATGGGTTGTGTTGGAAATGACAAAGTCATTAGTGATCCTTACAAATCTTGGCATCTTTCCCATCATTAATTAATTTCATTTCCATTCTTTGATTACTTTGGATACGCTCCTTCGCAATGAAAGATTTAATATCATACGGTAGATCCACTTCACCTTGCCATGTGTATATGCTATCGTTTATGCAAGCCTGGTTGGCTACCCAATTAGCAACTCCATTTGCTTCACGATAGGCATGGGTAATAATATACTTTTTCATATTTCTAATAATCTCCTTGGCACCTTGCATAATATTCTCTATCATCCAAGAGGGAGGATAAAAATTATTAAAAAATTTGACAATGTTCAAAGAATCCCCTTCTAACCAAAGGTTTTGACAATTGAACTCCTTAGCAAGCACAAGACCTTGGTAATCCGCCATGGCTTCTGCAACATGATTGTTTTAGATACCTATAGGAATGACCCTAATAGCCTTGCGAATGCCTTTTTCATCACGAAGAACAACACTACACCCTGCATTACTTGGGTTTCCTTTAGAGGCCCCATGACTTTCCCAAGCAACTTCTTCCCTAGGATTACTTTGATCATCATTCTTAACTTCAATTCTCCAGTTTTTTAAGATATCAATATCCCCCACCACCATATTATTGTAATAACTTTCCCTAATTTCATAGTTTTCAATAACTAGTCTCTTGGTTTTTTCAAATAGTACTTTGGGAGGGGTAGAAACCTCTCTGAAAATTCTATCGTTCCTCTCTTTCCAAATAGCCCATATAGTGTGGGGAAAAACATACTTCCAAATCCTTTTAAGCTCATTGTTTACATAGATAATATCCCATGAACAAAATAGACTTTGAACATCCCAAGCGAAAACCCAATCTAGTTTGAAGGTATTCAAAAGAAGAGACCAGATTTCTCCAGCAAAGGGACAATGGATGAACAAGTGATTTGCAGACTCTTCCTCCTTCCTGCAAATAATACACATGTTAGGAAAACACATACCCTATTTTTGAGGTTATCAATAGTGAGGATCTTATTTTGAAGCATCATCCAGAAGAAGATGTTGATTTTGGGGGTCAAGCCTTTCATCTAGGCTTTGTCCCATAAAGGAGCTTCAAGACAATCAAAATTTTTATTGTAGGAAGCGACCACAATAAAGTTTCCATCAGTATTAAATTTCAAAATCAATTGATCTTCCATATTGTTCAATATGAAAGAATTGAGGGCAGTGTTCAGATTTTTGAGATCTAGATCAAAAGAGGAGAGGTCCTTCCACTGACCACCATCCCAATAGTCAACAAACATAGAATCTATACTAAGCTTACAAAGGGTATCATAAGTTTCCCAGAGAGGGTTATCAGAGTAAGGAGATTAAAAATGTTATATTGCATTATGAAGATGTATATGACATAGGAGAGAGTACAATAAATTCTGAAAAGTAATCTTTATTAATGATGCAAATGAATAATATCTCACACAATCTATGAGACTAACCATTACGATGCACATAAAATGTACATTGTACATTTGAAGTTGCAAGAATATAAAATTCATAAGAAGTGTAGGGTGACTCACCATTGCCTAATCATGAGTTTGTGCTGAGTTGATGTGCCTGGTCTTTAGTTCTTTTGCTTTCTTTCTATCCACCTTTTGCGTCCCTATTGCTCCTAAAATACCTTCATTTGAGAGAAGAAATGATGTTAGATCCAAGATCTACGCAATTTTGGGTCATCACACACTATATATACACACATCAACAAACATAAAACATGTTCCACATATGCATAATAACAGCTAGCTAATTGGTGATGTATGAGAATACAAGTAGTATCAAGGCAAGATCCATATGCATTTTTTTCTAACTTGTTTTCTTCATGTGTATTTTTAGGTGTAATCATGTCTTTCTCTGACAATCAAAATCAATATGTGGGGTAAAATGTGGCTCCCACAAGAGTTAATCCCAGCGTGCATGATCCTCAAAGTCATTAAGTCAGATCAGGAAGATTCTATAGGAGTAGGAGAGATAATGTTGAAGCACTGGTATGCAAATAAATTTCAAAAGGTCAACTGTAGATCAAAAGACAATAATTAGGTGTTAAGGACACTCATTGTTTTAATAGAAATGCATCAAGGGGATCAAAAGCTAGTGGTGCTAATATAAACACTTTAATATTTGGACAATAATGTAAGGAAAGTGTGATACAATGTAAAAATCAGTCATGAATGCATTTAGCCACATACATCATAAAATAAATTAAGTATGATACTGGTTGAAATGAGGATTTGACATTTTTGAAACATGATCATCAAAAGTTGTCAGCAAAATCTGCATCTATCATGATCATACATAAGTTACATCAATGGGGGGTTGTTTTTGTATAGGTTCAAGCAAAGTAATTAGTGACAATGCTCAATCTTGTTAAGATAGTCTCAAAAAAGTAATGATAATAGTGACATACAAATGCAAAAAGGAAGATCTGAATGGGATGTTTAAAGAAAGATAGCATTATGTTCCTCTAAATATAAGAATTCATCAAAAGTAGACAATAGGTCAAAATATATGTAGTGTGTAATGACAACACTTTAAAATAATCAGTGTTATGTATGATGCATAATGATCTATCAAACATAACTGATGCAATGACTGTCATATGGCTATTAACAACAAGGGTGTATATAATGAACACATTGTCTAAATAAATAAAGGTGACTTCTAATGAGGATCAAAATATTAATGTTCAATGCTAGAGATCTGAAAAAAGCATGAATGACATACCAGTTCCAGAAAGCTTATGTTTCAAGTTAATACAGAAAATATACTTCTCTAATACTTATATATGACATCATGGTCTCTTTTCATTTTGTCTACCATTTAAGAGTTTTACAAGCCGGCATAGTGGAGGAACTCTTTAATAGCTTTAAAATCATATCAACCAGGTGACTAAAAATATGCATATGAATAGAAAATAAAGAAGACTGTATGTTTCTATATGCCATATTTTTTTTAGAACAGAGACAATAGGTAAAATAAAAGATGTTGTAAAGGTATGTTTAATCATAGCAGAAAATATGCCAAAATAAAGAAATCACTGCCTATATATGTCATATAGAACAAAATAATAACCCAGATTAATTTCTTTCCATAATAAGGTATTATGAGCATGAAGATCAAAATCAAAGATAAAACTATAGAAAAAAATCAAAATAAATGGATTTAATCAATGACTCTAAAAAGTAATAGGGTAAGGAGCAGTCATGAATTCACATAGTGCTAAGAAGACATAAATCAACTCAAAAAATCAAGAATATAGTATAATGGGCATCCAAGAAAACATGAATGTTGAGAGCATCATCCTATATACCACCTATGCCTTGGAACAATCGGTTTAAGAATTAAGTCAGTAACAAACTTGCTACATGCTTAGTAGTCGTAGAGTAATGTTTAAAAGCAAAGGTATCACTAATGGAGTTAACAGGGCAAAGATCGGTCTATATAGTAGTGATAGAGCTACTGCCATGAGTGGATGGAAATAATTTAAAATTCAATAGTAGCCATGATATGCAATAATGAAGAAGCAATAAAGTGATAACAACATTGTCACATGGTTATGTAGCTGGAAAAGTGAAGTCACTGAACAATGAAAAGCAGAAAGTAATAATATTTGGTGATGCTAGTCATCACAACGAACCATTTAAAACAAAGTATCACTGATAAAAAAATGTCAATGAGATAGAAACAATGCATTGATAGTGGTAGAAAACATGCAAGTATCAAGAACATAGTGACATCCAATCCATGACTCAAGATTATGCTTTCATTATTGTTGTATCTGTAGAAATTGATTTTGATTATCTATCACTATTTTCATTGTTGTCAATGTTCATATCTTTGTTTCTCATTGAGAACCTTATGAATGCAAATTTGTAAAGTTTCAATTATCTCTTGTACTGTCATTCGTTAAAGCTAAGATATAGTAGATGTTATTATGAAATTCAAAGATAACATGATGATATTTATAGACAAGAGATCAAGTAATTGAGAGAAGACTTTAATGAAAAACTATGTGATCAAGTACAAAGAGCCTTTTACAATGACATTGCCAAATTCAAGGTAAGGGGATGGTTTAGAACTATGACATGAGCTCAGAGGCATCACAATATGGAAGATATTGTATATGGGGAAATTGGAACACCCCACAACATATAAAGGAATAATACCAAGATTCCACCACTAAAGGAAGCCTAATTAACACAAAAAGAAGTACTAATGTGTAACTTTCACAAAGGGGAAAATTGCACGGATTAACTTCTTTCTTTCCCTACAAGAGTGGATTGAAACTAATATGAAAATGAAATCTATGAAAAGAAATTAATGAAAAAAAGAAATGGAGTCAACTTGCCTTGAAAATACAAACATGAAGACATGTTGGAAGACTATGTCGGAATTTGCAATAATTTAGGTTTTAGGAGAAAAAAAATAAGGTCTACAAAACCCTGAAACCTGAGAGCCTCAGGAATATGCTAACCCAGAGGGGATATGATGACCTAGATGGTATATGGTGACATATAGAAAATCCACCCATGACTAGGCCCACCTCGGCCTAGTCTAGGACCATAAAACTGAACTAGAACTCCATGTTTGGAACTAGAACTGTCAGATCTGCAAACAAGAATTGTATCCTCTCTATCTGGGGTAGGTCAACCTTGGCCTACACATGATTATTGATAGAATAGAGAATGAATCTCATATTTTTAATCTTCTTCTAAAAGGGTACCCAGATCTATACTTCAATCCGTCCTTCCGAAACCTACAAATCTGAAAAAGGGTGTGTGTGGGTGGTTATATAGGGGTTTTCCTTAGTCAACCCCCCCATTTTGGTGATTTCCACCTCCACAAATAGTCATTTGGAATGATTTTTTTGTGTGAAGTTCCCGTGAATATAGAATGAAAATGTAGAATGTATAGAGAAATGTATGTAAAATGCCAAGATCTAACCCTAGAGAGTGAAACCCTAGCATATAAATGTAAATGTGTATATAGATATAAAGAAACAATGCATAGATCTAAAAATAACATGGAAATCATACCAAGCCCCCAAGGCTAAAGTACTCTATGTCACCTTCACAATCCATTTTCTACCCCATGTTGATGTCTTGAATACTTAAATGCTTGATTGGGAGAAGAATGCAAAGTGAAGAACTGTCTTGCTTTAATGGATGTTTCCAAGACTTCTTGTTTCCACCTTGCAATTCTTCTATGTCAAATTGGGATGTCTATGTGAGATTTTCCACATGAAGTTTCCATATCTCATCATCATACCAAATGAAGCATTTGAGTGTGAAATTATAGTGATTTTGGGATTACACCTCGCAAGGGCCGACTACACAAGGCGGGAAGCCTTAAAATTTGAAATGGGCCCAGGATCCTGAAAGGGCTATGTTGACCTTGGCCTAGACCATAGGGGTAGGCTAATCTCGACCTAGTTGATGGAGGCACAGTCTTCCAAAATTATCCTAAGATTGCAAATAATAGTTAGTTCAAGGTTGGAGAAAGAGATGAGCAAAAAAAAGAGTTTTGGGATGAAAAAGAACTTTGAAAGAGGAGATGAAAAAGGAGGAAACCTTGTGGTTAGGTCCTACCTTGAGATTTTCACCAAAGAAGAGGGAAATCAAGGGGGATTTTC
The DNA here is from genome assembly GCA_018584345.1 of Thuja plicata. Classification (NCBI taxonomy): domain Eukaryota; kingdom Viridiplantae; phylum Streptophyta; class Pinopsida; order Cupressales; family Cupressaceae; genus Thuja; species Thuja plicata. Next base: position 2,018,888 of record MU225231.1, read on the forward strand.
TAGATCCTACACATATTTCTCCTAGGACAGAGAAAAGAAACAAGTCCAATGCATCCTAAATGCAAGTGTACCATGCAATCACACTAAATAGGTGCTAAACCATTAATAAATTGAAGTGCTTCCAATTTAGAAAGATACAAATATAAATGAAAACCCTAAATAAAGTAGCTATAATAAGTTGAGGATGGTAATCAGGTAATGATAGTAAATAAAATGAGGGCAATCATCAATAATCATAAAGAGGATACTCATTTATAATCAAAAGTAGTCAGTTTCCAGGATAACACGAGGTATCACTTCTAAAGTGGTGACAAGTACAATGCCAGGACAAAGGATTCTTATTTTTTAAAATCATATGCCTTGTAATAGCAGAAGAAAGGGTCATGTTTGCAGATAATAAAAACATAATGTTGTCTTTTTTATCGTGTGTGAGCCATCAATATATGGACAAGAATAAAATCCAATGTCTGGAAATTTATCAAAATGGAGGAGGAATTTAAGAATCCTTTACAAAATCTCATAGAAATAGTTGTGTGGGGCATAAAATATAAGTACATGTTCTTAGAATTGACCACGGGAGTTGTGTTGGATGTAGAAGGGAAGATCTTCTATCAAACCCTCACCTTGTGAACTTGGACATAAATAATAAATAAGAAACATATACCCAAAATAAAATTCATTTTATGAGTAACTACAACAACACATGGTCTAGATAAAAAGAACAGCCCTCGGCCATGACTTCATATAAATTAAAAATACTCCAGAATATACTCCCAAGTAGAAGTTGATACATCAATGAGCATGAAATACCTAAGTTTGCAGTCAATATCATAGGAGATCAAAATCACACAACTACCAACACAAAGGTCACGACATGTATTGTGGTGTTTCTTTTGAAATATGTAGGAAAAATAAAGCATTTCCAATATTTTTATATATGCGGAGCTTAAATATGGAATGCAAAAATGAAGGAACTCACCAGTTTCGAGTATCTGCACAAAAATATCCAAGAAATCCAAAGAAAAACCTCTAGAATTTCTTCAAATCATGGAGCCCTATTTTGGCAGCTAGAGCTCCAACAACAAGTAAAATATAAAATCCAAATGTAATAGTGGCACCCGAGTTTAGGGGTTTTTAACCTAAGGCCATTGGTTGAAAGGCAAACTTTTGCCTTTATTTTTTTTTGAAAGAATCTTTGCATAACTAATGGTCGTGAAGAGAAAAGGATTTCTCTGCCTTTTTGTTTCATTTCTTTGATTTAAATTGATATTTAATAAATAATATAGGATTTTCAATTTGATAAATATTAATTTAAATTAATATTTATCAAGTAGCAAATGTTGTATTATTTAGTGGATATTAATTTGAATGAGAAGTATAATTTCTTGTTAGCATTTATTCAAAGATGTAATTAATATTCATTAAGAGGTGATGTATTAAAACTTCTTAATGGATATTAATGGTATAGAAAACATGTGCTCATTAGAGTCAAGGAGGCAAGACAAACATGTATGGTTTGAGGAGACCTTTTCATGGGCAAAGTTATTTTCAGTTTGGAGATATAAGGAGGGCATATAGGAGTTTGGAGTCAATCTAGGGGAAGGTTGGAGAAATTTTAGCTTTCCTACATGAAGGACTTAGTCATTTTTGACCTTTTCACCTATTTGGAGCACTTTTTGGGGAGATTTAGGTGCTAAATTTGTTGCTTGATTTCTGCATCCGACCCAGGTTATTTTTATAGCCTTTTTTGGTGGAACTACTTGGAGATTTTTACTTAGTGAGTTTTGTAACTCATTTTTTAGTTAGTTCTCATTATGCAATTTTTTGATTTTAGTGACTTTGAAGTTCTTGAAGACATTGCATTTTTATGTAACTCAACTTGGACATGTACACCATTATTTTACCTCAGTTATCAATAGAATTTGATTGTTTTACCTATTTATTCCTTTGTGTACAAGTTTACGATTGATGATTACTACTTGTGAAATATATATTTTTCCTTGTGCTATTGTTTCATCTTAAGCACCTTTTACAAAGTTATGCGTATGTTGTAGGTTGCAAGTTGTATAAAATTTGTAGAATTGTTTTCTAGTTGTGAAAGTTTTTTCTTTCCATCTAGGAGTTAGGCAAGCATGACCCTCTTGTGAAATATTTATGCAAGGAATATATAAACTTGAATAGTGTATGTAAAGCTTTCCTTGTTGAATAATTTGTGTATAAAAATATGGTTACATGGCCCTTATTCAAATCTTTGATACATCACGCTGTAGGTTAGATTTTAGTTTCATATATCTTTCTAATCCTTTCCCCAATTCAATTTTAGTTCAGATGAAGTACATAGGAATTTGACCTTCTCCAGAGATTCTTTCCATCATAGGTGACCCACGAACCTGGAAAGTTCCCATGTTTCTCCAAAGTGATACATTTTATGACTTAGGAAGGGTGTGTATTTGAAATATAACAAAGACCACATCTCGACATGTAGTTGAGGTATTCTCTTATGATGAGGTCTTAAGGAGCCATGCTCTTGGTTTAGGCTAATAGAGATTTCTTTTATCATTTTGGTTATTTGACTTAGAGACACTATTTTTCTTGTGTTTTGTGCCTCATTATTAAAATGAGATGAGCCTAGGTGTTTGGGTAGTGGAGTGAAGTGCATCTAAACTTAGATCCTGACCTATAATTGACTAGCATAGGGTACATTATGGAGTTCTTAAAAAGTGATAACATAATAAAATAAATTGGAAAAATACATTAATAAGATTAATATGACTACCTATCCTCTTGAGGGTGTTGATCGAAGGAAATTTCATATCTAGACTGCCTGAGGGCATAGGTAGAGTTACATACTGATCTTGGTTGTCTGTGTACATTGAAAAAAGGCTCGATACTACTTGGGCCTCCATGTGTCATGTGATGACACTCCATTCTTGAGTCCCTACCCTAAAAATCCTTTTCTAGTTTTGAGTAGCAACCTTGTGTACCCGTGCCGTACTGTATTTTTATAATCCGTGTCTCTGCCTATTGAGTGTTCTTGATATTGTACTTGTTTATCTAAATTTGAGTGACTACATTGGGATTTTTGTACCATCCTTTATTTTTGCACTTTTATGGGATGAGCGATAGCCTACTTCATGTATGTATATTATGTTTGTTTGGATTGTATGACTATCTATGGGATTACATTAGGATGGGCTTGAGGGTACCACGTAGTTGGGTGGTGTTGCACAACACTACTGAAGAGTGGTGTATAGGTGATGGAATACTTATCATGGTGGAGTTATGTGCATGATGCAATAATTCTATCCATTTTCTTTTATGTTTCAGTGATTTATGTATTTATATTTTCACGCTCAATAGATTAGTTTCCTTTATGATGATTATGATTGTATTAAGTGTGTAAAACCTCGATCATGTCTATACAACACTCCTAGGTAGCTTGTTTATGATTTTTTGATGGCTCTATGTGGTTCATTTGTGGTTTGAAGACAATGAAATTGTGCATTTAAATATCGTAGGAACACTTTCCTTTGGTATTAAAATGAATATCTATTTAGATGGATTTAGAGGATTAATTTAGTCTCCTCTATGTGTAGCCATGAGTTAGTATTGGCTTAGCCTCTTGTGGTTCATTGGATGTTGTCCGAGACCTTGTTAGGTGATCTTGTGAACATGTGTATTTTATTCCAAGTGTGCATTTGGGTTTTCATAGTACCCTTAGGATTGTTGAAGACTTCCTCTTGTGCATGGTCATGAGTTGATCATTATTATGTTTCTTTATTTCTTATGCAATATTATCATCATGATGCATATTTTTAGTTAATTCTTATGTAATTCCAAAGACAAAAATTATTAGTGCATGTTGTACCCTATTGTTTTGAGGGTTCCTTGGTGGGACATGACATTTGGTATTAGAGCCCATGTTTATATGTTGGGTTCTCTTGGTATATGTTTCCCACACAGTTGATGTTGTTGGCATGTGAGTGTGTGTGTCATTTTATGAGTAGTGGTAGCTTGTTGCTTGGGTGTCTAGGTGTAGCATTCTTGAGTGTCTTGGAGGAACTGACCCAAATAACATGTTCTAGAAGAAGAGTTCCTTGTATATCTTTACGCCTTTCAGGGATAGATGATACCCCTGCATGAGAACCCCCTGAAAACATTTTAGACCTTTTTTTATTGCGTTGCTCTTTTTTTGTGAGTGTTTGGGGACCCTTGTGTGGTCTATGTGTGTGGATTCCTTGGAAACCATGGTTGTGTTATCTTTGTTATAACATGACATCTTGTATGTATATGTTGATTCTTGGATGCTTTAGATGCTTAGTAGCCCTTGAGTGGCTTGTTTGTTTGTGTGACCCTACTTGGTCAAGGTGACTATTTGGTGTCCATGGATGGAATTGAGTGCTTACTAATTGATTTCCAGTGGAGCATGTGCACTTTTTTACGTTCTACATGCATTACAAGGGAAATAAAATGAATTGATTCATTTTTTATTATTTTAAATTTTTTTGTAAATGCATTCTTCTTTGTAAAGTGATAGTTATGCACCATTGTATTCAAAAAGAGAACATTCATTAGTAAAGAAGAGTAAATTATCATATTATAGATCATTTGGGTCAATTACATATGTTCCCAAATTGCATGGTTTAATTGATGTATTGAGTAATCTTGTGCTTTCTTTCTATGTAGCAATGTGTTAAACTTGCATTAAGTACAATGATGTAGCCATGGTGATAATGCTTTGTGAATTTATTGCATGTAAAGTATAAAATAATGTAAATTTAGAAGGAATTTGTTTCATTTCATAGCATTTAAAGTGATTCATATTGTAAGAATCATAGATGATTCATTGTCTGGTGTATTGGATACATTCTCTAGTATTGCTAAGATGTTGTATTTGCTAGTATCATGTGGCAGTTACTCCTTCTGATGTGAATGATATTAGTCATAGTGTCTCGTGAATGTGTTTCATGTTGATGCTTTTTTTTTCTTGGTGGATTATTCCATGTGTTGTGTGGGCTACCATTGAATTTTTGTATTTCTTATGCTTGGACTAGCCACCAAAACTTTTCCATCTATCTAATTGTGACATTTGTCAGATCTAATTTATTGTTGAATTGCACACATTTTGGGATTTACTATTAGAATTGATGATTGCTCCATTTGGGTTTTCCCTTTTTAGTTTCATGGTGACTATTTTGAACATTTGATATTATTATCCATATTGTCTTTAGTGGGATTCTATAATGTTCTATACAGACCTCTGATAGTATGTGCAAGGGAGAACATCACAAAGAATGTACTATATTGTGTTTTTTGTTAACTATAAAGATGTTAAATAGAATGTCCTATTTGTATTATGAGAAAATCTAGTGTTGTTAATGAAAATAAGTGCAAGTTTTCAATGGTATTTATACATGTTAGCATTAATTTTATTTAAAGATGTATGAAATTGTTAAAACATCCTTTGCAAGGATGTTATTAGATGCATTGTGCAATTGATTGGTTAATATTTATCATGTTTTATGAGATTAGAATTGCGTGACCTTTATGTAAATTGTAAGGATGAATGGTCAATTTTGGTGATCCTCAATTTGAATATTAGTTATAATGATGATATAAATGCTTCCTTTATGAAGGTCAAGGAACATCTTGTGTGGTCATGGTTGAGCTTAAATTCTAGCATTGGACATTGGATATGGTGTGAGTGGATTCTTATGTGTGTGTTCTTGTGATTCTGGTTTTCTCTCATGCATGTGTTGTTGAGGGCTTGAGTGTTTCCTTTCTTGGCATTTTTTATTTTGAATGGTTAGGTGTGACTTGGTCCACCTATGAGGTTAACCTTGATTGTGGGTCTTGAGACCATACCATTCACTTTTTCTTACCTCTTTGAGAATGATTGTGGAGGTGCTTGATGCACCACTATTTTGTTTATTGTTTTCTAGTGAGTGTTCTTTGCAGCCACTTCTTTTGCGAGCTCCCTAACTCCACTTTTGGTTAGTGTAATGGGGGTAGAGAGTTTCCCTTTCCTATGCTTAGGAACTCCCCTAGTCCATGGCTCTATATTATTATATATGTTCGTATATTAGTTATGTTATCCCTATTTGTGAGACTCCATGTTGGATATCAACTTTATTGGAGGACTTCCTAGTTGTATGTTGTAAGTAGATTCAAGCTAGAAGGATGCGGTCTCTATGGATGTACCTTTACATCTTGAGTTTGGTTAAGGATGTGAGTGTAGGATGATTCTCACCATTTTCTTTTATTATCACCTTGTTGAAGGTGAGACCATGGTCTAGTTGGGTTGAGTGATCCTTTTTCAGCTATAGTTGAGCTCTCCATGTCAAAGAAATGATATTTCTCCTATTATTGGTGTAATGTTAGGTTTTTTTTATCTCTTCATGTAGAAGGAGTGCTATGTGGAGCCTCCATAGTGTGAGTGATCTTAGTTATGAGAGATAATTTTTTTATATTATACCTCTTGGTATCCTAAGATGGATGTAGTATCCCTTAGAGAAGTGCACGTTGGATGAGAATCATCAACTTTTTGGATCCTTGAGTGAGAGTAAGAGTCTCATTGGATTAAAGTATGCTCTGATGAGTATGATAGTGATTTTGTGAGACCTACCTTAGACCATCATAGTTTTACTGCTTTATCTTTTATGCGTTCAATGATTATTTTCTTAGACATACTTTGACTATTGCGACTCTTATGCATTTGAGGATCTGTTGAATCCTATGTTATATATTCAGTACCTAGTTATGTAATCAGGGTACACTCAAAATAATTTATTTTTTGATTTAGTTTCAGCTTATGATGATGTCATATATGGGAATAAATGGTTGATGCAATTGTGACAGAAATTGGTTTAGGAAACGATGATATAATTATTAAATTCAAAAGTAGATATAGTTTATATGCAATATAGTATTCATGATGTATTATGTTTCTATATCAGGTTATTTTGGACCTACTAATGTGTGCAATGAGTGTGCAGGGATAGTTGACCATGGATCTAAATTGGGGACCCATAATTGGAACCTATGTTATATTTCATGAATTTCAAGGTCATGTTTATACAAAGAAACATGGACCTCATTGTGCAAGTTGTTTATTTGTGAATTTGGTTTGTATGTGTGTATTTAATTTATTTAAAGTAAATGTGATTAAGCCATGTCATTTGTTTATTTAAATTGTGCCAAATTTAGCAATTGTTGTAATTAAGTGTTGACACTGCTAGTTAAGTGAATCACGGATAGGTGTAGGGTTAACTAGGGGTTACCTTAGTGCAGTACCCAAGCCTACCCAAGGTTAGGAAGTTTCTAGATGGTCAAATTGATTTAGAAATCCGTGGGTAAACTTTAGGTGGAGTTTAGGAGGGTCTTTTAGGCTCTCAGAAGGTAACGGTGTCAGTTTTAGCTACCCAACTTGGTGCCCTAGGGGTTAGGGGTCATTTTCAACCCATTAAGAGCCTTAAAACTCAATTATGACTCCCCTAAAGTCTCCTTTTCAAAGTTGAGCCAATTTGAAGAGTTGTGTAGTTTTGGTTAACCTCTCTTTTGTTCCCAAGTTGCATTTAAGTCCATTCACGAAGAAGGAGGGCAAGTGGGAAGAAGGGATGGTTAAGGTCACCTCATCATTGATTGGTTCCAGATATTTTGGAGGTTTTCATTTCTAGGTAGGATTCTAGGGAGAGCTTGGATTGTTCACCCACTCTCTACCTTTAGCTCGACATTTCCATAATTGAAGGAGTTTTTGGAAGACAAGACTTGGAAGGATAGCTCATCTCAATTTTTTAGTTTTGCCTTAAGCTTGGAGTAAGGTTGTTTCCTCTTAGAGTAGTTTTTCTTTGTTATGAATGTTCTTATCTTGGAACTCCATTAATGGAGTCCTATGTAAATTTTATATATTTCAAGTTTTGATTTTTTGGGGTTTTAGTTTGTTGTGTTTACTTTGTACTCTTTTTTTATTGGGATTCTTCAAGTCACACTTACCCTTGGGAGGGTAGATTAACCTTGAAGGGGGTGGTAGGAAGTGACTCTAGATTAGTGCAGAGTCTCCCATGTGAGGAGGAAAATACATGGGGCTATTGATACCCATGATGCCAAGTATGGCCTAAGGGCACCTGGGGGGCATAAAGAGGATTTTATTTATGACTACATCTTGTGTAGATGGTCATTCCAAATCAATGTGTAGTTTGTGAGTTTATTTATACACTTATTCTTCTCCTCCTATGACTGTCTACCACTAATCCTATTTTTAGGGGGGCCTCTTGGAGACCTTCCTCCTATCTTTCCATGTATGGGAAGTTTTATTATGTTTTGTGAATGTTTATATTTTCTGTAAGCTTGTGAGTACCTGTTTGTTACCCATTCCATTCTAGACCCCCTAGCTTATGGGTGACCATGAAAAGGTCTAGCTTGGGAGGTGAGCCTCCATGGTCAACCTCATCTGATAGGTTTAAGCTAGATGTAGGAGCTTGCAAACAATCTATAAGTTGAAGATTGGAAATTGGAGATCACTAATGTAACCTTGAATTGAATTTGGGATTAAGTTGTGTTTATATTGTGAAAGGATTTTTAAATGATTATGTAATTAGGATTTTATTATGTTAATTGAAAGGAGATTTTGAAATTATTATTGTGTCTTTCTATGGTTAAATGATATAGTATGCAAATTGAATTCCTAATTGTATGCAAAAAAATTTATTGTATTATTAAGTAAAATTTATAATATTATTTCTTATATGTAATTGAAAGTACTATTACTATTTAATGCAATTTGGATTATATTTAATCAAATAAATTGAAATTTTAGATTGTTAAGAAGCATATGATTGATTTGGAAACTTTTTTTTTATACACTTAGAGAAATTTGGAATTTATTTCCAAAAAAAAAGACCAAATTTAAAATTCTAAGTCCTACAAAGTTGTAACCTCATTGTTTGGATCCTAATTATGTATTTGGAAATAAAAAAATAATTGCCTAAGTATCTGCCATTTTGGAGCAGAGATTTTTTTTAAAATCAGTCTTTAAAAAAAATTAATTAGTATTTTAACTCCTTAAAAAAATGCATAACATTTTATTACCTAAATTACATTCTTTTTAAAACATTTTAAAAGAAAGAAAAAAAATTTGAAATTTAAAAAAAAAAAAAAAGACCAAATGTTTTTTTAATGTTTTGAAAATTTTAACAAAAAAAATCCGTTTTTGGGTGGGGAGGGTTGAAGCCCGACCCCGTAGTGCTCCCATCGTGCGGGACCCTGACCACTGTTTAAGCATAGTGGAGGGAGGGAAATGGACGTGGCCGACCCACCCTGCCCACTATGGTTACATAGTGGGGAGGGTGGCTTCGCATTGCGCCATGCTGCCTGACCTCCCCAATACCACTCCACGGTGGTGCCACCTCTTGCGGCCACCACAAACCATCCCCGCCTCCATCCCTTCTCCTCCAACCCTCTTCTGCAGTGAAGAAAATCAACGTCATCCCACCACCACTGACCTCCCCTTTGGCCTTGACCCGTCCTCGTAAGACATCGTCACATATTATGAAGTTATCATATGGATGAGATATTCATTGAGGAATACTGGGTTGACAAATTTTTTGGAAAGAACATGATAGTTTGGAGAAATCAAGTTGGTACACTTGAAAAATCAATTCTAGTTATCAATTTGGTGATTTTTTTTATGGTAGAGATAACATCAGAGGATAATTGGTTTGGTTATAAATATTTGATCTTATGTTTTGATCTTGTTTTGTCATGAATACTTCTACACCTTTTATTACTCTTATTTGGGCCGACAGAGTTTGAGTTTTAAAATTATGGTCTCATATTTAATATCGAGTTTTGATTATGAATAAGGTGATATGAAATGTAATAGATAAAAGGGGAGACATTGATGTAAATATAAAAAATAGAAATAAGGTACAGTACCTCATCAAAACTGTACATGCATTATTGATGCTACCAGTAAGTTCAGTATAGGACTGTAAGTCAATTTTTTATTCTATAATTGGTTGTAAGCCTTGATGTACTTTGGATGTGAAATTGAGAAGTGATCTCTAGGCTATAAACCCGAATGCAAGTGTGCTCCCCTCTTTTGTACTTATGCCTTTAACATGGCACTTATTACTACAATAGTGAGATATTTTGTGGGTATTTTTCCCACCGGGGTTTTTCCCCGAAACATGTTTTCCTCAATAAATAATTATGGTGTTATAATGTTCATGTTTTATATCTTGTTTGGATTACTTACATTTTATTTTATTGTAAGTTTTGGTTTCAATTTGAGAAATTTAAACATACTACTGCACCGATTCACCCCCCCCCCCTCTGGGTGCTCCCTAATCCTAAAAAGAATATCTTAGCACAAGAGGAGGACATCATAAATACTTTTCTTAATATCACTTTAATTTGACATTCCTTGTAGAGATTAAGCCTTAAAGGAATTCAACAATCCATATTTGAAGGACATCTTGGAAAAAGAGGATCCCATTATTACTAATTTCCTTAATGCCCTCCCTACTAGTGATGAACCTGTTGAGCATTGTTTTTACAGAAGTCAATTTATAGGAATTTGAGATCTAATTTCCTCTCTTGAAAGAATAACAGAGTTATTCCCAAGGTTCTCTAAGGTCGTGGTACAACTTCTTGGTAAACACAGTTGAAGATAAATGTGAATTGTTCATGAGGAGGCCTTTAATGGTTCTTTCAAGACTTCAAGAAGCAAAAACAACTTTAGTACTTTTGTATTTTTTCCAATTTTTATCAATGCATGTAATTCACTAATGATGTAAAATTTATGTTGAACCCTTACAATGATTATCTACTCTATCCATATTTAAAAGATCAAAGATTTGGGTAGCAAGAATTAAGCAAATTCACTGAAATGAAATCCTAATGGACATAAACCATTGCTGGACCTTCCTTGCGAATCAAATGATAGAAAGATGGAAACCCATAGAATATGAATCAGACCATGTCACGAATCTATACCCAATGGAAGTGATCATTTGGAGAAAATTTTATCAAGATTCCACATTTTCAAAATCTATCAAATCGTGAAGCCACAAGTATGCACACACACACACACGGCACAAATTTATCGTTGAAGCAGTAGAATTATCTTTCCCCATCATTCATCATAACAAGATCGATGAACAAAAACAAACTCCAATCTAATTAATTACAGATCCAAATACAATAAACACAATAAGCTCTTTGAAAGAAATAAACAAGTGAACACTAATTCATTAATTTCCCATAGACAACAGACAATATCACACTGCGGATGAAGTGCCAATTGTATATATTTATTACATAAAGGATATGACCTTAATTACATTGTTCTAATACAATATAGTGCTTTGATTTACAAAAATTTGAACCTCAAAACTAGGGTTTCAACTACTCTAAAATAGTGAAATAAATCTAAAACTAAAACTTATTGAAGCAAAACTACTGTTGAACTAACTACTAACATGTTTGTGTGGATCCTTGATCCATTTACATTCAGTTTGTCACAAAAATTAGGGTAAAACTCACTCAGAAGAAGAGATCATTGAACTGGAGCTCCACCATTTCTAACTGGAGCCTTCACTTTAATATTTGAGTTCTTCCTTGGATTTTTCATCTGGGCTTCTCTTTGTTTGGGAAACTGATGAAAAATTCTATTCAAATAAAAATGAACCTATGTCCACAAGAAAACTGATTTGAGACTCGTTGATACAAAAACCTTCTTCACACTAGAATGGCCTTGAAATTCAGACCCCAACCTTTGCTCCAAAAAATGGAAATATGAAAATTAGGTAAGTGTAGATGAAATCCTCTTGGGTTCTCTGAAATGTCAGACTTTCAGAGACTAAAAGGCCAACATTATGAGGATCAAGAAATGACTAAGTGTCAAAATCACTTTCTACAAAATTGATTGAGTCCCCAAAATGGACCGTCAGTCTGGAAAAATATCTAGGAGAGCATCTCAAATCCTCTGCACTATTTCTTGCACTTCTCCATAGTCTACCTCTTACACATTAGTGAGGCATTTCTCTTGTCTTTCTTTGGAGGCAATCAAATTGGAAGCAAAGAATTTGATCTCTTCTTCATTCTCAAACATCCTTTGCATCTATTCCTTGAATATTAAGAGTTGATGGAGATTTTCCTTGGTTTTAACCACCAATAGGATACCTCTAAAATGTAATACAATACTCTTTATTGGAGACAAAACTCATTTCTCATTATCCTCATATAACTCTAGATCTATTCCTGTGAAGAAATCCTCTATTTGTTCTACCCACATCATAAATTCCTTATGTCTTTGGTGTGCCTTCTTTACGCACCTTTCATAAACCTTTATTGTATTTTTTATGCTTTTGGTCCATGTCCCAAAATTATCCAGTTTTCCCCCCTCATATACCTTTACCAAAATTTAGAAGCACTACTTTTTTACTATCTTTAGGTCCCTAAGAACTTTCTGCCATCTTCCTAATTGAAGATTCAATCCTTGTGCATCTTCCATCATATCTACCAGCTTGGTAGCCTCTTTGAGAATGTTCTTGAAAGGTTTCAAAATATCCCTAATGATTCTTTCTCCTAACTGCTCAAAATCTACCTTCTAGTCCGTGCATGCTTGTACAAAAGAACATGTCATTCCTTCCAGCAATTCTGGGGTGGAATTCTTCTCCAATACAACCTGTAATGTGGCTTCTGGACAACTTGGGTCAATGGGACCCACAACTTTAAGAATGAATTTTATCAATGTGCCATTTTGCTCAGTTAGTAATTTTGTCTTTTGTTCATCTTTGTCCATGAAGCCGAGAGCATGATTCAGTCCTAGAGCTTCCAATGTTTTGTTTCCTTCTCTTGTAGGCTCCCCTAGATCAACCTAATCAAAAGTGTAATCTTCTAGGGTTATTTCTGCTTGGGTGGCGTCACTTGTAGGAACTGCCACTTGCACTTTCCAATGGCCCGTATTATCCTAAATGACATAGGACATTGTCCTTGGAGGCACACTGGACTCTTCTTGGTGGAAGGCTTGGCCTAGAAAGGACATGTATGTATCTTCTTCCTCTTTTGTATAGGTTCTCTTCCTTGGTTGTATCTCTTTATTAAACCATGTTGGTTTAGTAAAGGTAGAATTGGGCTCATAAGGAGAAATATGCAATATTGAAGTTGTCCCTATTGTTTCCTTTGTTTCAGTCTCCTCTTCGGATTCCTTTGCCCCTTCCAATGCTTCTCTTCCTTCTAAGTTATCTTCCCCTTCTCCTTCCCCCTTTTCTCCCATTTCTTCTTTTGAGATTCCATCTTTCTCTCCTAAAGGGGCATTTTGGACCTCATGTATTTTCTCCGATGGAGTACTCTCTTCCCCTCCATATCCTGTTTCATCTTTGGGTTTCTCCACATCTCTTGAAAGATTTGATAAAATTTCAACCTAAGTTGGGAATTAAGGTGGAGGAGTGTGAGCTTGAGTATAAGATTAAGGTGGAGGAGTGGAGATTTAGTATGAGATGAAGGTGGAGGAGTGAGAGTAGGAAATGAAGGTGATCGAGTGGGAGTAGGAAATCAAGGCAAAGGAGTGGGAGTAGGAGATGAAGGCATAGGAGTAGCAGCTTGAGTATCTACAGGATTAGGGACTTTCTTTGTGGTCTTATCTCCTTGTGTATCTTAGAGAGAATCTCCATGAGTTTTTTATGAGGTCTGGGCATTGGCAGAGCCCAAAATAGCTAGTTCCTCTACATCTTTGTTTGTGTCCCTTTCTTTTCTTGTATATGTTTCCCCGAGTGGTACTCTCATTGTGGTGTTAGTGAACTGAGACGAGGGTGGAGATAGAATAACCCATGGGATTGGTGGTACTTTCCCTCCCACATTAACTCTAGTTGAATGATCAAATGCATATACCCCTTGATCCTCAAACCCTATAAGATCTTGGAAGTCAGACATAAGGAATATATTGAGACCAAGGGAATCTCAGGGGTTTCCTTGTTCCTCTTGTAACTCTTCCTCTCCATAAATGAGAACGTCCTTTTCCAGGAATTTATTATTTGAGATAGTGGTCCTTGAACTTCTTCTTCTCACTAAGGGTACATCCTCCTCTTCTCCTCCTTCCTCTTCTGGTTTCTCTAGCATATTTTCTAACTGTGGATATGCAGAGGCTCTTTTCCTCTTATACCCTTTCTTTTTCTCTCCTGAGGTTCTTGTAAGTTCTATAGTCTCTAAATTAGGAGATTTAATGGTGGTAGGGATCTCTTCTTGAGTCTTTTTTTATATTCCCAAAGGTGGGGATATTCTTCCAATAATTCTAGTCTTCGGTGGTTTATGCTTAGGGTTGGGGCCATACACCACTGGACACTCATGCCCATACAATATTCTTGAGTTTTGTGGAGATTGCTTCTTGAACTGAGGCACTAATACCCTTTCTCATCATACCTTATCCACTTTGGGTGGTTGGTTTAACTGTGGTTTCATTGGTACAAGATCCATTAGGAAGGGCCTTTTGATCCAACTCTTGGTATCCTTAACCATGTGCATGGCCTTGAATTGAATGTTATCATTCTCATCTTTATCTATCTCAAAATTTAAAATAGGTCTACTTTAAAAATTATCTTTATTATAAAGTGGGTCAAGTACCTCATCCACCTCCTTTTCCCATGATTTGGCTGGAATTTTGAGCTCTAGGTAATTTTTTTCTAAAACTAGGGACATTCTGCAATAATCTCAAACCTTGACTTCATAATCGTGCACACAATTCATCCAGTGGTGTTCCAGGTGAGGCTCATGAACGTAATGCCTACCCATGATGTGGCTATAGGTACCAATGGGATCAAACCTTTTCTTGATCCCATATGTTAGAGACTGTAATGGGCATTGATCCCATTCAAATGCAAGAGACTTGCACACCTTCATATCCTACATGGTGTATGGGCCAATTTAAATGGGAAAGTCTCAACACTGCTTCTTCTTGTGTTTAATATGCTCATATGCATTGGAAAGCTATTAGGCCACCTCTATGATAATTACCCAGTCATACGAGTATCTGGGAAGTTTATTTAGGGAAAGGGTGCACCCAGCAACTCTGATGTAGGTGAAGGTTATGAATTGATTGTAGAAGCCCCCTATTTCCCTTATCTTACTGGTTTCCTCTTCTGATAATATTTTTGCAAAATCACCCTCAATTGAGCAAATGATTACAAAGATGAATGTTTTATTGACAATCCTTTAATATGGGATGTTTTCATCTAGCTTTGGTTTCCTTATCAGTTGGGGATATATAGTGAAGGGCCATGCATTTGGTTGGATGAAGGCTCCTCTTTTCACCAATCTCGGGTACTTTTCTCTTGCTACTAACAAATACACCATGTATGATGTCATGTAAAACTTTGGGTTGTTCTTTACTAAAATTAATTGTGCATCCAAGTTATCACTAAGGATGGTGGCCCAATCCAACCTAGCCCTTTTCCCCTTGATATTCTCAATTATTAGGATCATCCAATGTTCATGCTGGATGGACTGGGGTAGTCAGTACAATATTTTGACCATTGTGATAGCTGCCTGAATATCATCCTTTAGGTATCCTCTACTCATATCTATCTTTTCAAATTTGTTCTTTGGGATGGATTGGATGTGGAATTCTTGGTTTACTATACCGTACGCCTCCAAGATGTTATTCTTGAACCAATCCAAGGCTTTGTTGATTGAGAAGTCATAGTATCTGTTGCTGCCCTTTGGGAGGTGGAAGACATCCTCAATGTTATCTAGACAGAGCTCCAAGACAATCTCTTCAGCTCTATTTTTCACTACCCTCTCATCTGGTACATAGTGGTGTTCTAGGGTCATAATCAAGTCTGAGGATAGAACTAAGACTGGGTGTGCAGCCACATTTACCAGACTTGATAGTACTAGGGAAATGCAGTCAGATGACCTCCCACTAGGTTTGATGCATTTTATCAGGATCTCATTCCAATCAACATTCCCAATGTCGGTGTCAGTAACCTCACTATGGTGGTTCCCAACATTTTAAGGTGTATGGTACTCTTTGAATAGGTACTTCATGGGAAATCCAACAATCATTTTTGGCATTCCTACAAGAAAACATGCAACTATTAGTACTTTATTGAAAACAACTATCCGAAGGAAAGCATAAAATAGAAACTAACTCTAAGACCCAGAAGAAGCTGCTCAGAATCATCCAGAAGAAACTTATAGTATTTTTGGTTATTCAGACTTGCAGACACCAAAGTCAAGACTGAATTGCAAAAGGCCAAAAATGCGAAGAGAAAGGTTTGAATGGGGGGATGTTCTTCGGCAAGTCGGACTATGAAATGATCTCAGAGTGCAAAAGTATGAAAGTTCAAAGTGATGGGATACAAATGAAGCTTAAAGAGTAAAGGTTCAGACTTGGGGAGGTGTAGGATGTCTTGGAGAGAGAAGGTGTGAAATTCCAAAAGTGTGAAGGAAAAAAGATGAAGTTTGAACGAGCGAAGATTCAGACTTGCGGAGGTGTAGGACATTTTGGAGTGCGAAGGTGCAAAAGTCTGAAAGTGTGAAGGGTGGCTTGTCTTTGGTGTTTTAGGTTTTGGTGATGGGGTATACTGCAAAATGCCAAAATGGAAAAATGTCGAGGGCCATTCTAGACTTTGTTGATTTTTGTGCTCTACTTGATCTGACTAGGGAAATGACTTTTGACTTTCAGAGACCGAAAGTCCTGCGATGGACACGACATGAGAAAATTGAAAAAAAAATAAAAACAAAACATGATGAAATAAATAGACGAGACACCTGAGGGCTAAGGAACCTAATCAAGCATTGCAAAAGGAAGCTCAAAAACAAGCAAGGGAGAAGACTAAAATAAAAATAATAGAAACAAAACCAAAAATAAAATATCAAAACCCTAAAACTAATGGTGAGTCTGAGAGACCAACCTGCTAGGAGGGAGAGAAGGAAAATACAATGCACAACACAAGCATGAGAAACATGGTCCTGGGTGAGGAGCAAAAATCTAAAGAAGGGCATGTCAAAGAAAGGATTGCCAAAGCTCGAGGAGGCGAAGAGAAAACAAAACAAAAGGTGAAGAAAAAATGGGTGGCATCACTTTTATAGCCTCGTAATTGATGAGATGATGTCACGCAAAATTTGGTGTTCGGTGTCCAAAATTCCAAAGTCTTTACCCTCATATCTTTTGTAATTTTGAAGGTCGAATCAACGAAAAAAAATTTATGGGCTTTGACTTTCACACTTTTGGGACTTTGAGATTTCAGAGGTTTAGATACCCTGAAAGATAGAAAGTATGAAACTATGCAAGGCCAAAAGGACTTGGCTTATCTTCAAAAGGACCCCCAGAAAGCATCCAAAAGGATAGGGTGTAAAAATAAAAAGGACAAGAAAGGGGGTTCCCCATGGCCAAAAGGCCAAAAAAATGGGGTGTGTGTTGTGGATCCACAACAAATAGCCCAGACAAAATGGGTGGAATGACAAAGGAATTTCTTCATTAGAAAAAACCTTGTAATCTAAATTGGCAATGGGTTGAACACAAAAATCCATCTATGGAAATATTCTTTCATTTGACTCTCAAGGCCTAAGCATTCAGCTGCATCTTCCAGTGTGTGTATATTGTAGGTTCATTTCCTCGGCTTTGAAAGAGATGTCTCGGATGATTGTCAACTATCTCAAATGTTTGCGATGTTGACAAGGGTTTACAGGAAAGATCTCTGCTGCCAGTCAGGCATTCATAGCCCCAACAAAGTTTTCCCTGAGTCCCAATCTAACCTTTCTCTATTGTTGGTGAGGCGTCCATAGCCCCAGTAGAGGTTGCTAGAGTCACCCTTCTTTTTTGCACGATGAAATTTAGAGTTTATGAGGTATGTAAAGGATTTTCTTGGAAATGGTTCTTCTCTTTTAACTGGTTTTCAGAATGGGCTAGTCGTGACTTTGAGTGGGGTGTTCTTCAAACATATAAATTTTATTTTTTTGAGAAACCTAGGCAGTGCTTAAACTGTGCCACTTATATTTTGAGATTGTGATCACCATTTTGGCTACCATCATTCTAATGTTTCATCATCTTCTCCATGTTTTACCCCTTTCCTCTCCCTTTTCATTTTTTTGTACTCCCTTGTGTCAATAAAAAGGGGTTTTGTGATCGCTAGTTACCCGAGTCAATGCGCTAGTACTAGTTACGGTTGACAACTGCCTAAGAAACCAATTTTCTTAGGTGTTAATTTTATTTATCTTGTGATTAGGATGATCCGTGTCAGACATCTCCTTGATTGTCGATGGAAGATACCACCACTTCTGACCTCTAAGAATGATCTTTTGCACTATACATTTCTTTGGAGATTTTGACTAAGAAATACCTCTACTCCCCTTTTTTAATGACCACTTGGGATGGACCCAAAATAGACTAGCCCAACACAAAAAAAAGAAAAAAAAACAAGTCCTGATGAGGAATGAGAAAAGGAGAAACAAAGAAGAATAAAAAAGGAAAGAAAAGAAAAGGGACATAACTATAATACACAGGACAAAAGGGAAATCCACCTCTAGGACCCAAAATAATGTTTGAGGATTTTTACATTGACTGGAAATGAGACCAAATCCCCATCTAAATCATTGATCTTGAAGGTGTTTTCTCCCAAGATTTTTGATATCTAATAGGGACCCATCCACAATTTATGAAATTTGGTGTGGCTGCCCAAGTTTTATTTTTCCTTATCCCACATGAGGACAAGGTCAGAGATCCTAAAGGATTTAATGGTAGATCTTTTGTCAAACCACCACTTGATGATAGCTTGATGCTTCGACACATGTTCCAAGGCCATAGTCCTTTTCTCTTCCAGGTTGAAGAGGTTCATAAGTCAAACCTGCACCCAGTCTTCACCTTCAACATACTGGTCCATAAATATCAAGATAGGTATTTCCAAGTTCATAGGGAAGATCGGTTGTAGGACATAGACTAATTGGTAAGGGGACATCCCCAAAGTGTTCTTAATCCTCACTTGATTAGTCCACAAAGCATATTTCATCTATGTGTGCTAGTCCCTAGGGTTGTCGTCAAAGGGGTGTTTGATCAGTGTTGTCAGGTTTTTCTTTTTCAGATTCTTCTACACTATTTCCTTGTGGGTAATAATTAGAAGATAACTTTAGAATTATCTGATTTACAAAATCTCATTGCGTGAGAATAACATAGGAGAAAGAGGGGGCATTGTCACTTACCAAATAAAATGGTATCCCAAACTTGGTTATGATGTGCTCCTCCAATAATTTGGTTACCACTACAGTGGTACATTTTTTTAGCGTCTACTCCTATGTCCAGCGTATGTAGTAATCGATGGCTGTCAAAACAAACTTGTGATCTGCTGAAGAGGGTTGGTTAATCATTCCAAAAAAATCCAAGATCCATTTGAAAAATGGACGTACCTCGTACAGCGGTTGTAGAGGCATTGTCGGGTTCTTCTCTCTGGTTAAACTTTTTTGGCAGGTATGGCATGACCTCGCACGTTCATTGGTATCTCCAAATATTGTAGGCCAATAGTACCCTACTCTCAATATTTGGTGAGCGGTGGCTTCATCCGACCCATGACCCATTCCATATTTGTTGTTGATATCAACAAGAACTTGTTTCACTTTGAGCCTTTCCATACACCTCAGGTACAAACCACCATAGTTGTGTTTGTAAAACTAACCATTATTCAACATTCAAGAGTTACTCTTAATTTTTAGGTATCTTCTTTGTGAGAATTTCATACCTCTAGGACAATGGTTCTGTAGCAAGTAGTAGACTATGTCTTGATACCATATATCTGAAATTACCCCTTGATTGGTGTAGTTCTGGCATACCAGGCCTTCTTCTACTTCAGAGATTAGTTTTTTGAGGCCCTGGCCTCTCACCAGTCTCATTAGCTAAATATCAAGATCAGATCTTATAGGATTGCCATCCACTTCCCCCTTCGTTCACCCAATTCATTCTGCATTAACAAGGATTTTATTGTGGCATCTAGGACTCTTCTGAACACTTTGCTCCTTAGTATATAGTGTCTGAACTTCTTTCCTTCTTTTACTAGGGAAAAGGATTGTTTTTCTAGATTTGGGTATTTGACCTCGACATTATTAAGTGGGAAACTCATAAATGCTATGGGCCTCTCACTTTCACCATCCTTCTTTCGTGTGATAATTCCTATGCAGGAATGTTCAGAGGTAAAAGAATACACTTTAAATGGAAAAGTGTAATCTGGTCTAAAAAGGAGAGGGGCAGTGGAAATTTCATTTTTAATCTCTTCAAATGACATCTTTACTGGTGCAGTCCACTCAACTTTGGCATTCTTTTTTAGCATATCGTTCAGTGGCTTTACTATTTCAAAAAAACCACTGATAAAATTTCTCACAAAGTTTATCTTTCTGAAGAAAGATTTTAATTCTTTTCGACTGTGGGGTGGCGTTATTTTTAGAATAGCTTGCACCTTCTCGGGGTCTATCACTATCCCTATCTCATAGATTATGTGCCCAAGCAATTTTCCTTCCCCAAACACACACTTTTTTGGATTGAGGGAGATCTCATAGCTCCTATACCTTTGAAGAACCCTCTTTAGGTCACTTATGTGATATGTTCATTATTTGGAGAATACTGTGAGATCATCCATATAAATAATGATGCATTTTCCCACTAAACCTTTGAATGTAGTATCCATCACCCTTTGGAAAGTAGCCCTAACGTTAATTAAATCAAATGACATCCATCGATAAAAAATTCCCCCATTTAGTGGTGAATGTCATTTTCAACCTATCCTTCTCCTGTACCATCACCTAATTGTAGATAGAGTATCCATCTAGGAAGCACATCATTTCAGACCCATTCACAACTTGCAACACCTTGTCGAGGGATGAAAATAGATAGTTGTCCTTTTGGGATGCCTTGTTCAAATTTTGAAAGTCCACACACAATTGAATCTCTCTGGTATTTTTCCTTACGGCTACCAAGTTTGAGACGCAAGTGGATTGTCGGATTGGAAAGATAATTTTGGCATCTAGTATTTTTTGGAGCTCCTTCTATAGTAATGGCTCCATCATTGGGTTTACTAGCCTTTGACATTGTCGAAAAGGCTTAGAGTCCGACTTTAGGGGGATATTGTGGACTATGAAAGAGGTCTCATAGGTTTTCAATTCCTTGTAGATCCATGCTATGACATCTTGATATTCAGTGAGGAGTTGAACCATCTTATTTTCTCATCCTCAGTGCCTAATTTCCCAATGTGGAATTCTCTGGACTCATCCTCTATGCCAAGGTTGTATGTTTCGTATTCTTTACCTTCGGTTGTCACATCTAGTTTTCTCTTGGGGGGGTTCCCATCATTGTTAAAAATTATTTCTAGTTCCACCATTTCCTTGGGTATGGAATTAGTTCTTAAGTTTATGATGCCCTGATCATCTGGCATTTATGTGTTGGCATGAACCTCATGTTCCTCATTTTCTTTGTCTATAATTTGTTTCTCAAACATACCCGAGCACATGATAAACTCAAGGATGTGTTGGTCATATTGGAAGACTTGGAAGTTTGTGATATTATCCGGGATAGCAGGGGCCACAATATGTTCTACCGAGAACTTCTTCAGTAAATATTTATCCATTGGATGTAATGAGCTAGTGAATACAGCTAGAGAATCAGCTACGACATTCTTCCTTCTCGGGATAGATTGATATTGAATGCTAAGAAGTCCTTGATCAAGTTCCATGTCCTATTTTTCTAGGAAGATAGCCTTTTGTCATTAAAATAATACCGACTGTGGATTTTTTTTATGATCATTTGTGAGTTTCCTTCCACCGTTAAATATTTTATTCCTCTTTCATGTGCCAGGAGGAGTCTACAGACTAGTGCTTTATATTCTGGGATGTTGTTAGTACACAAGAATTGTAACCTATAAGCAACATAGAAATACTTACCTCATGGGTTAAATAGTTCCATTCCAGCTCTGACCCCTTGTTTACATTTGGAGCCATCAAAATGTAACTTCCATAGTTGATATTTTTTGGCTGAGATCGACTTGGGTCGAAACTAGCCTGGGGCTTCTGGTGTGTCAGGTTCCAAATCTTTTCTTTCCTTTCTATCCAAGGAGATCAGTTATTTTCCTTTCCTTTGGGTGTCCATAGTGTCTGAAGATCTGGCCTCTCCTTTTCCTAGTGATAAATGGGGTCTATTTTAGGGTGGGCAAGCACCATCATCTAAAGTTCTACAGTGATTGTATATACTGGGAGTAGGGCTCTTGCTACTTGAGTTTGATCCTTCATTCAAAATTCCTATTTAGGTGACATGACCTAGCGGGTTTTCTATACCTAGGGTAGCATTGCCCATGTTTATTATCCCATGGCTCTTTTCGTATGGAACTTGGCCTTTGTTTGATTCAATTGGTAGGGCCATTTAAGCCAGCACTCATGACACTACATCTTGACAACTTGCACACATGAATTATGAGTGAATTGCTTTATGTAATTGACAATATCCTTGTAATAATAACATGTTGGGATCTGCATCTTGACATAGATGCCTCAGGATTTTCATCATATTATTGATGAATCTTTGGAAGATGTCATCATCAATATGGAACTCTTGTAGACCTCTTATGGGACTGTGATCTAATCCTTCAATTTTTTTGATTTAGAACATGAGGATATTATCCATTCAGTAGGTGCCTAGATCAGTCTGAGTGAACAAGACTTCATTTGGGGCATTGTAGTCCATGATCATTTTCTTTAGTTTGGGTTCAGCGTCAATCTTGATCTAATTGTTCAATCCCTTCTAGGGTGGCCATAGCTGGGTGTATTTAGTGGACAACCATCCTCTTAGAAACTTAGTCCATTCTCAACTGAGTAGCATCTCAGGAGTCTCTAGAATATCGATGATGTGTACATCAATGTATTATTTTATTCTTGGATCATAAACCAATTGGATGTGTACATCTTTGAGTGCACCAATAACTTTGACCTCTATCTTACCAACTGTATTACTACTCAGTTTGTCATTTCGGGGACCATTCCTAGTTTTTAGAAAATAGACAAGGGCATGATGTTGCATGATGCTCTTGAATCTATCAGGAAATTATGCAAATTTTTCCCAAAAATACATAGACTAAGCAGGAATGGTGGTACTTATATCTTGTCTTTGAACATTACAGGGAATGCTTCTAAAGTATTGACATTAGATGTGGGTGTCCTTGCATTTTTAGCTGAAGTAACTTGTCTTGAGTGGTCTAGAGATTTTGAAAGTGCTTCCCTCTAAGATGGGAAACCTTGCAACATGTCAAAAATGGAGATGTTCGCCTTTGTTTTCTTTAGTTCCTCAACTGCACTATATTTTTTAGCTGACCAAGCTGAGTTTCTATAACCAACAAACATGTTTAATGGGGATGATGTAGGGGCATTTAAACCCTTTGGGGTGTAGGATTGTTTCTAGCTCGTGGGTCTGGTGGATTTGGTTATTTTCTCAGGGGACTACCATCGGCTAATGGTTCCTTTCAGCTCCTTAGGTTGTAAGGGCTTCAGTGGTCATTTTAGAATGCATGAACCTCAGTGTATTCTGGTTCTCTTTCCTTTTGGAATAGGAATACAAACTCCTCTTTGGTGTAGGTGTTAGAACTTTCTCCATTTCTAGATTCATAAGATTCAAACATCATGGCATTAAATTGGATAGGAGGGTCCTCTATATTTTTAAGATATGAACTATAGGGGTATCTTCCATATCTCTCATTTCCTTGGTGTGGATTTGGAGCCATGACATAATTTTCATCAGCAATCACATAGGAATTGGCATTATTTGTAGGTATAATACCATTGTGTGGTCAATTTTTCCAAGGTCTATTAGGCCTTTGCTGCCCAAATTTTTTATCCTGAGAATTATTGTTATTTTTGTAGGTATTGAAACTCTAATTTTGATTCTAAGGATAGGCTTTTGGAGAAGAAGATGTCCATTGGTACTCACTTTGGTTTTAGAAGGGATTCAAATTCATCCTATTGAGGTCATTGGTGAGTTGAGATAGGGTTTTCTTCACGGTATCCAACTCAGAGGCTAGGTGATTATCAGGTTTAGTTGGAGGCATAGTTGATTGCTCGAGGAAAGCTATCTTATGGGCCTCATAACTCAGGTAAGTAATGGATGGTGATGGAGCAACAAGGGGTTGTACCAAAATTGGGTTCAACAATGATGGGTGGGTGTCCAGATCTTGATTGATCTCTGAAAATTGATGTGGAGCAGTGATGTTACCCATGGTAGGTATGGTATCAAGGTTCCCTTCTTGCAGATCCATTTATTGCATAAATTTTATGGCTTCATTGTACACATTTTTCATCATGTCTCTGTCTATGGGGGGAAGTCTCCTAATAAAAATTAAATTGAAAGGGTCAAGGGCTTTAAGGTAAAATTGTATAATGGCTATCTCTAGTATAGTGTAAGGAGCTTCTAATATTTTATGCATCTTATGGAAATGATGATTAACATAGAAATGATTTCCTTGGAGTCTTTCCTTATTATTATGAATTGGTGACATGTTGTGGCCTCATCTACATACAACTTAAACTGGTTTAGAAATTTGGTTTCAAACTTGGGTCATGCAGAGATACACCCATGTGGTAAGTTCAGGTACTAGTTGTATGAAAACTCTCCTAGAGTGTACAAGAATAAGTTACATACAACATGTTGGTGAGAAACCTCTTTGTGGTTGCAAATTTATTTGAAGGCATGGATGTGTTTTTCGGCTATCTGCAATTCTCCGTATATGAAATGAGTGCAAAAATTCTCAGGATTTTTGGGTAATTCATGAAGTTATCCAATGAAGTTTAGTGGCAATATTTGTGTATTAGAGAAGAAGGCCATTGGATAAGGCTGTTGTAAGTTCTGGTTTTGGTTTATGGCTGCGGTGACAGTCAAGGCAACGATGTGTGATTGCTATCTAAACATATTTTTTGGCTCAGTATGGTGGTGAGGGGTATTTCCCCTTGACTTTCCTTTGTCATTTCAAGCTTTTCAATGATGGGTAATTTCAAGGAGCTCACCTCTCTTTGGATATTACCTAAGCACTCAATTGAACCATTTTGGTGAGAAAGATCCGATGTTATCTAGCTTTATGCCTTCAGACCTCCTTCTAATGCCACTTCTTTTGAGCATTGTTTTTACACAAGTCAATTGCTAGGAATTTGAGATCTGATTTCCTCTCTTGAAATAATAATGAAGTTATTCCCAAGGTTCTCCGTGGTCATAGTACAACCACTTGGTAAACTCAATTGAAGATAAATCTAAATTGTTCATGAGGAGGCCTTTTCTAATTCTTTTAAGACTTCAAGATGCAAGAAAAACTTTAGTACTTTTGTATTTTTTCCAATTTTATCTATGCATGTCATTCACTAATGATGTAAAATGTATGTTGAATTCACCCTTACAATGATTATCTACTCTATCCAGGTTTAAAAGATCAAATATTTGGGTAACAAGAATTAATAAAATTCACTGAAATGAAATCCTAACAGACGTAAACCATTGTTGGACCTTCCTTGCGAATCGAATGATAGAAATATGGAAACCCACAGAATATGAATCAGACCATGTAGCGAATCTATACCCAATGGATGCAATCATTTGGAGAAAAAATTATCGAGATGCCATATTTTTAAAATCTATTAAATTGTGAAGCCACAAGTATGCGTATGCACACAAGACATATTTATCATTGAAGTGATACAATTATCTTTCCCAATCATTCTTCACAACAAGATCGATGAACAATAGAAAAATCTAATCTAATTAATTGCATATCCAAACACAATAAACACAATAAGCTCTTTGAAAGAAATGAACAAGTGAACACCAATTCATTAATTTCCCATGGACAGCCGACAATATCACACTACGAATGAAGCACCAATTGTATATATTTATTGCATAAAAGATCCAACCTTAATTACATTGATTTGATACAATATATAGTGCTTTGATTTACAAAACTTTGAACCCCGAAACTAGGGTTTCAACTACTCTAAAATAGTGAAATAAATCTAAAACTAGAGCTTATTGAAGCAAAACTACTATTGAACTAACTACTAACAAGTTTTCATGGATCCTTGATCCATTTACATTCATTTTGCCCCAAAAATCAGGGTAATAATCTCTCAAAAGAAGAGAGCATTAAATTGGGGCTCCACCATTTCTAACTGGAGTCTTCACTTTAATCTTTGAGTTCTTCCTTGGAGTTTTCATTTGGGCTTCTCTTTGCGTGGGAAACTGATGGAAAAATTCTATTCAAATCAAAATGAATCTAAGTCCATAGGAAAAATGATATGAGACTCCTTCATGCAAACACCTTCTTCACATTGGAATGACCCAGAAATTTAGACCTCAACCTTTGCTCTAAAAAATAGAGATCTTAAAATTGGCTAAGTGTAGATGAAATCCTCTTGGGTTCCAAAATGTCAGACTTTCAGAGGCCAAAAGGCCAAAATTATGAGGCTCAAGAAATGACTAAGTGTCAAAATCACTTTATGTAAAAATTGAGTGAGTCCCCAAAATGGACCGTCAGTCTGGGAAAATATCTAGGAGAGCATCCCGAAGCCGTTGCATGATTTCTTTCACTTCTCCATAATCTACCTCTTACACATTAGTGAGGCATTTCTCTTGTCTTTCTCTGGAGAAAGTCAACTCGAAAGAAAATAATTTGATCTCTTCTTTGTTCTCAAACATCCTTTGCATCTCTTCCTTGAATATGAAGAGTTGATGGGGATCCTTGTTGGTGTTAACCCCCACTAGGATCCTTTTGAGCTATAGTACAATACTCTTTACTGGAGACAAAACTTGTTTCTCATTATCCTCATATAACTCTAGATCTATTCTTGTGAAGAAATCCTCTATTTGTTCTACCCATATCATAAATTCCTTATGTCTTCAATGTACCTTGTTTACACACCTTTCATAAAAATTTATTGTCTCTGTTATGCTTTTGGTCCATGTCCCAAAATTATCCATTTCTGCCCCCTCATATACCTTTATTAAAATTTGGAAGCATTGTTTTTTTACTATTCTTCAGATCCCTAAGCACTTTCTGCCATCATCTTAATCAAAGATTCAATCCTTGTTTATCTTCCATCATATCTACCAACTTGGTTTCCTCTTTCAGAATGGTCCTAAAAGGTTCACAAAATATCCCTAATGATTCTTTCTCCTAACTACTCAAAATCTACCTTTCAGTCCATGCATGCTTGTACAAAAGAATGTGTCATTCCTTTCAAAAATTTTAGGGTGGCCTTCTTCTCTAATACAGCCTGTAAAGAAGCTTTTGACAACTTGGGTCAATGGGACCCACCACTTTAAGAAATAATTTTCTTAATGCATCATTTTGTGCAGTTAGTAATCGTATCTTTTCTTCATCTTTTTCCATGAAGCTGAGAGCATGCTTCAGCCCTAGAGCTCCCAATGTTTTTCTTTATTCTCTTGTAGGCTCCCCTAGAACAACCTCATCAAAAGTGTAATCTTCTGGGGTTATTTCTGCCTAGGTGGCATCGGTTGTAGGAACTACCACTTGTGCTTTCCATTGGCCTATACTATCTTGAGTGACATAAGACATTGTGCTTGGATGCACGCTGGACTCTCCTTGGTGGAAGGCTTGACCTAGAAAGGACATGTGTGTATCTTCTTCCTCTTTTGTATAGGTTCTCTTCCTTCATTGTATCTCTTTAGTAAACCCTATTGGTTTAGTAAAGGTAGTAACAAGATCGTAAGGAGAAATGTGTAGTATTGAAGTTCTCCCTTTTGTTTCTTGTGTTTCTATCTCCTCTTCAGATTCCTTTGCCCCTTCTAATGCTTCTCTTCTTTTTGAGTTATCTTCCCCTTTTCTCCCATTTCTTATTCTAATATTCAGTCTTTCTCTCCTAAAGGGGAATTTTAGACTTCATGTGTTTTCTCTGATGGAGGAGTACTCTCTTCCTGTGTATCCTATTTCATCTTGGGGTTTGTCCACAGCTCTTGAAAGATTTGATAAAAATTCAGCCTGAGTTGGGAATGAAGGTGGGGGAGTGGGATTGTGAGTATGAGATGAAGGTGGAGGAGTGGGTGCTTGAGTATGGGATGAAGGTGGAGGAGTAGGAGTAGGAAATGAAGGTGGAGTGGGAGAAGGAAATGAAGGCAGATGAGTGGGAGTAGGATATGAAGGTAGAGGAGTGGGAGTAGGAAATGAAGGTGGAGGAGTAGCAACTTGAGTATCTACATGATTGGGGCATTTCTTTGCATTCTTGTCTCCTTGTGTATCTTGGAGAGACTCTCCATGGGTTGTTTGTCAGGTCTAGGAAGTGGAGGAGCTCAGAGTAGCTGGTGCCTCTACCTCTTTGTTTGTGTCCCTTTCCTTGCTTGTATCTATTTCCCCTAGTGGTACTCTCACTATGGGGTTAGAGAACTGAGATGGGGGTGGAGGTAGAATAACCCACGGGATTGGTTGTACATGACCTCCCATATTAACTCAAGTTGAATGATCAAATGCATCCACCCCTTAATCCTCAAAACCTATAAGATCCTAGAATTCAGACATAAGGAATCCATCAGGACCAAGGGAATCTCAGAGGTTTCCTTGTTCCTCCTATAACTCTTCCTCTCCATAAATGGGAATGTCCTTTTCCAGGCCTTTCTTCTTTGAGATAGTGGTCTTTAAACTTCTTCTTATCACTAAGGGTACATCCTCATCTTCTCCTCCTTCCTCCTCTAGTTTCTCTATAAGATTTTTTAATTGTGGAGATGCGGAGGCTCTCTTCGTCTTATACATTTTATTTTTCTCTCCTGAGGTGCCTGAAAGTTCTATAGTCTCTACATTAGGAGATTTACTGGTGGTGGGGAGATCTTCTTGAGTCGTTTGTGATTTTTCCAAAGGTGGGGATATGCTACCAATAATTATAGTCTTTGGTGGTTTGTGCTTAGGGTTGGGTCCATACACCACCGGACACTCATGCCCATACACTGTCAAGTGATCCACAATAGTGGGTTACACCTTTTTGCCTAAACGGACATTGAAGTCTATATTTTGAAAACAAAATTTAGATTCAGATGCATATTATTGTTAAACCGTTTGAAATCAGAAGATGAAGTAAACTAGAGTATTTTATGATTTTTTGTCTAGATTCTAAACATTTTTTTTCTTTTTTTTGAATTGATGTGAATGGTCTTTTTTTTCTCCCACGAAAATGGCTATGTTGCTGAAAATGTCATTTTCAAAAAGTTACATTGACTTCATAGAGCATAAATTTTTTTCTAAAATAGATATCATTGTGCTTCTTTCAAATTTGGTTTTGTAACATCCATACTAAGGGAATGCAATTTTTTTGACTAAATTATCAAATGTTTGAAGTAGAGTAAACCATAATTTTGACATACCTTGACTGCATATCTTATAAATTGTTGTGTATTTATCAAAATTCATTTTTTTATATAGAAAGTAGACTCAAAGATGGAGGGAATTGTTACTTTTCAAAAAAAAATTCTCTTTTCTACTATTTTTCATTGAACGTCAAACTTGGAGGTTTATACTCAATAAAAAAACTACATTCGATGCACGTCAAAAAACATAGACCTAATTCATTCAAAAATTGTCAAATCTATATTCATTAGAAAGCTCATTCAGAGTACTTGTATGATGAAAAAGGATGTCTCCTTATTCTTCCATTTGAGCCCCGCACTTGAGCCCCGAAGCCATGAAAACTTCATATTTGTGTCAACCTTTGCAAATGGCCTCTAATTAGAGACTTTCGATAGAAACTACTTTTGATACAAAGTAGTTTCAATCGAAACTAATTACTTTCTATCGAAAGTACTTTCTAAATCTCCTTGCTTTGCAAATTTAAGGAGGAATTTCTTCCTCCGAAAAATTGTAACCTGCTATTGTGGGTTCACCCTATCCCTGACTTTTGTGGAGCTTCCTTCTTGAAATGAGGCACTGCTACCCTTTCTCCTCGTACCTTATCCACTTTGGGTGGTGGGTTTAACTATGGTTTCATTGGTATGGGATTCATTGGGAAGGGCCTTTTTATCCAACTGTTAGTAGCCTTAACCACATGCCTGGCCTTGAACTGGATGTTATCATTCTCATATTTATCTATCTTAGCATTTAAAATAGGTCTAGTATAAAAAATTTCTTTATTATATAGTGGGTCAAGTACCTCATCTATCTCCTTTTCTCATGATTTGGGTGGAATGTTGAGCTCTACGTAAGCCTATGCTAAAACTAGGGATATTGTGCAATAATCTTGAACCTTGACTTCATAATCGTCCACATAATTCATCCAGTGGTCTTCAAGGTGAGGCTCATGAATGTAATGCCTACCCATGATGTAAAAATAGGTACCAATGGGATTAAACCTTGGCATGATCTCATCTATTAGAGACTGTAATGGGCATTCATCCCATTGAAATGCAAGGGACTTGCACACCTTCATATCTTTTAGGGTGTATGGGCCAATTGAAATAGGAAAGTCCCAGCAGTGCTTCTTCTTGTATTTAATATGCTCATATGCAACAACAAGTTGTCAGACCATCTCTATGATAATTACCCAGTCATAAGGGTATCTAGGAAATTTATTTGGGGAAAGGGTGCACCCAACCACTTTGATGTAGGTGAAGGTTGTGAATTTATTGTCTAAGGCCCCTATTGTACTTACCTTAGCAGTTGCCTCTTCTGATAATATTTTTGCAAAATCACCCTCAATTGAGCGGATGATTGCATAGATGAATCCCTCGTTGAGGATCCTGTAATCTGGGTTGTTTTTATCTAGCTTGGCTTTCCTTATCCATTGGGATATACTATGAAGGGCCATGCATTTGGTTGGTTGAAGGCTCCTCTTATCACTAATCTTGGGTACTCTTCCCTTTCTGCTAACAAATGCACCATGTATGATGTCATGTAAAAACTTTGGGTTGTTCTTTACTAAAATTTATTCTCCATCCTAGCCAGAGGTCCAAGACAATCTCTCTGGCTCTATTTTTTACTACCCTCTCATCTGGTCCATAGTGGTGTGCTAGGTTCATAATCAAGTCTAAGGATAGAATTGAGATTGGGTGTGTGGCCGTATTTACCAAAATTGACAGTACGAGGGTAGTGCAGTCAGATGACCTCCCACTAGGTTTGGCTCATTTTATCAGGAACTCATTCCAATCAAAATTCCCAATGTCGGTGTGGGTAGCTTCACTGTAGTGGTTCCTGACCAATGAAAGAGTATGGTGCCCTTTGAATAGGTACTTCAGGGGTGATTTGATGATCCTTTCTGGCATTCCCACAAGAAAACATGCAACTATCAGTACGTTATTGAAAATAACTTGATGACATGTAATTGATTGAATGTTTGATTATGTTAAGTTGAAGATAATGCAAGGCATTAAATTAGTTAATGGTTTGTATTGTCATTGATGTCAAATTAATATCATCTGTACGGTCATGTACATAATGCCAAAGACTTCATAGAACCAAAGGAATAAAGGTTATGATTTCAGTAATGCATAAAAGTCAAGTATTCACTGAGTGACAAACAACACCGACAGAGTGCACACCACTAATAAAAGAAAAAAAGAACAGTCACAGTGTTTCTAGGTGCTCCTGCACTAGTGTTACTTGATGATAGGAAGCACAATGTTTCCCAACAAAGCAAAACCACAGAATGCCCGATGAGAAAAGAAAACAGTAACCAGACGGAAGAAAATACAGTGTTGCCTGATGGATGGAGATCACGAAGCTAACTGGAGTCTCGCTGATGGAACTGTCAGTTGTCACTGACAACTAACTGTAAATGTGAATGATGGAACAGAGAGTTTAGAAAATGAAAAAATATCTAGCTGGCAGAGCTAAACAAGGACTTAACTGGTTGTCTACTTTATTTTATTCGACCAGAGATAAGTGATTGATTTAAAGCTGATTTGTACATTTGGAAAGAAGATATCTACGAGACAAATTAGGAGTTATGCTTTAAATCTAATTGGCTGGATTTTTTTTCACACCAAGAATCAAGAATCAAGAAACAATGAATATTATGTCTATATAAGAGATAAGCTTAATTCATTTTCACAAGCATGAAAAGGGGATTAAGGGGAGTGAATAAAAAGAGGATGTTGAAGAGAAACTAATGAAGAACTACTTCATACATTCCTGATCAATCAAGCTGAAGGAGAGCTAAGGAATTCTGTAGACACCGACAAACAGTAAGCACAACATCACAGAGTAGAAAGTGTGGAGCACAAATAATTTAATTGATACATTGATCAGAGAGGTAATGTACTTAAATAGATCTGAAAAACTACAATTCAAAGTTGCAATATGAACAGGTCATAATGTTTTAGTTTAACCATTGAAGCATCAAGTCTCTTAACCGAGCAGGACTTAACAGTCTTCTATATATTGAGGTACATCTTAAGTGCCAAAAAGGTTGATTCATGAAAGTAGCCTTGGATATGCCCAATGCCTATTGACAGTCTAAGAGAGAGGCTGATTCAAGGATGGCAGCATTAGGTGCCTGATACTAAGTGACAACCTCTATGTATAAAATCCTCTAACAAGGTCATAGCTAATAGTGTTTTTGTAACCTTTAACAAGGCTGGCTCTTAACAGGGCTCACTTAAGAAGAGTGAAAATTTGGGGTTCCGGTCCCAGTGGTTTTTTCCTTAATAGGGTTTCCACATTAAAATCCATGTGTTATGTGTGTATGATTCATTTCATTACTATTTTGTATCTTACATAATTCATTCTGGATATATCGGTATACTCTGCTTATTTACTGAGTTTCGGTAAATAGTTATACTACTTATTGGTAATCAAGAAAGAATAAGGATTGAAAGAGAAAACTGACAGATAGTTAATCATTATTAGTATTTAATGGCATACATCTTGTAGGGATAGAATAATCTGAGGTTAATTGATTAGTGGTTAAAGTTTGAAGGATAAATTTTGTAGGTCACTGATTCACCCCCCCCCTTTTAGTTATTACTAAAAATTGGTATCAGAGCTTGTTTTCTTAGAAGGAAGGTTTCAAGACCTAAGCCAAAGATCATAAGATGAAAAGATGAGATGTGCCCAAGTTGAACAAAGATAATTTTTGCTTCATGGTAGAGCAGGATAAGACTCCACTTATCAGGTATTGGTAATGATGTTACTCAATTCCTAGAAACTAAATATGTGTTTCCCACAGGAGCACCAACAGTTGAACAAGTGAGAGAGAATCATGAACACAATAGCATGATGATAGAGCTTGCTTCCTCACTCTCTGATGCTGAATTTGAAGATGTCAAAAAATGCAAAACTGCAAAGCAGATGTGGGACAAATTGAAGCTTGTACATGGCGGTGACAAAAATGTTTTGAGAGCCAACGCAGAAAGCCTTAGAGGAAATTTTGATGATCTCAAAATGAAACAAGGTGAAAACATCACTTAGTATAGCACAATAATCAAAGAGGTAGTCAATTCTATCCAAGGAGTTGGAGGTGTACTAGAAGAAGATACAGTGGTAACTAAAATTCTAAGAACCTTACTACCTATTTATGCTATTAGAGTATCTGCTATTCAAGAAATGAGAGCAGTAGAAAATAGAAATGTTACTCTCGACAGTTTAATTGGTAGGCTAATTTCATTTGAGATGAATAACTTTTACAATAGTGTCTTACCAAACATAGAGTCTGCATTCAAAACTTCTATGAGAATATGTAAATCAAGTCACAAAAAAACTATGAGAAAAGATAGTGATAGTGAAAATGAAGAAGATGATCTTGATGAAATTGAAACACTTATGGCTAGAAGAATGCAGAGAGGCAAAGGTAAATACATAGGTAAATTACCACTTGCTTGTTTTAATTGTAGAGAGATTGGACACTTTGATGCAAGATGTACTAACAGAAGAAAAGATGATAGATCTTTTGAGAAGAAGTCTGACAGAGGTGATTACAGAAGCTACCAACAATCAAAAAGAAGAGATACCCGAGAATATAAGGAAAAAGGAAAGAAGGTCAATTACCTAGAAAAAAGAAAGGATGATGATACTGACACTGAATCTAATGAAGACATCGAGATGGTGTTTGTGGTTGTAAAAGATGATTCAGATGACGATGAAGAAAGGTATGTAGAAACAGCTCTCATATCTAAAATTATCAAAAATGATGTTTGGATTATAGATAGTGGCTGCACTCACCATATGACCAGTGATAAGAAAATTTTTGACACTTTTGAATACTATAAAGGTGGTTAAGTAAGATTGGGTAATGATACACCTTGTCTAGTTGAAGGTAGAGGAACAATAATGTTGAATAACTAGATAAAGTGTGAGAATGCTTATTGGATAAATGGATTGAATTATAATCTATTGAGTGTTTCTCAATTGAATAATTCAGGTCACAAAGTTGCATTTGAAAATATGAAGGCAAATATCTTCAACAAATCTGGAAATTTGATTGGTACCGGTGAGCAGACAAAAGGTAACTTATTCTATCTGAATGATACTGACTCCACTTATTTGATTACTACAAATGAAGACATATGGTTATGGCACAAAATACTGTGTCATGTGAACTTTGACAACATGATAAAGGTTAGTAAAAAGAGAAATTTTAGAGGCTTACCGATGATGACCAAGCCCGACAATATCATGTGTAAGAATTGTCCAAAAGGAAAAATGGCAAAGTCTAGTTTCAAAAGAAAAACCCATACATCTGATGCAATTCTAGAATTAGTCCATACTGATTTATGTGGACCTATGAGGATAAAGAGTTATTATGGAGATAGATATTTTATTCTCTTTGTTGATGATTACTCTAGAA
>MU225231.1:2068405-2097999 GCA_018584345.1 Thuja plicata
ATTTGATCAAGGAAATTGATTTGAATTGAAAATGTTCCAAAGCATTGATTCAGAAATTTGATAAAATGATAAAATAATAAATGGGGCCCAAAGTCTAGGCGACCATTTTAGGGTGCATACAAGTATTTCATGACATAGATCTTGTAGGGACAGAATAATCTAAGGTTTATTGATTAGTGGTTAAAGTTTGAAGGATAAATTTTTGAGTCCACTAATTCACACCCCCCCCCTCCCCTCTCAGTTTTTACTAACACAACTATCTGAAGGAAAGCATAAAATAGAAACTAAATCTAAGGGTCAGAAGAAGCTTCTCAGAATCATCCAAAAGAAACTTATGGCATTTTTGATTAATCGTACTTGAAAACACTAATGACAAGACCAGACTGTGAAATGTTGAAAATGTGAAGAGAAAGGTTTGAATGAGGGGGGACGTTCTTTGACAATTCAGATTGAGAAATTATCTTGGAGTGAAAAAGTACGAAGTAATGGGACACAGATGAAGGGAAAAGAGTGAAGGTTCAGACTTGTGGAGGTGCAAGATGTCTCAGAGCATGAAGGTGCAAAATTTTGAAAGTGTGAAGGAAAATATATGAAGTTTTAACGAGTAGAGATTCAGACTTGCGAAAGTGTAGGAAATTTCAGAGGTCAAAGGTGTGAAAGTCCAATAGTACAAAGGTTGGTCTTGTCTTTGGTATTTCAGCCTTTGGTGATGGGGTATATTGTGAATCATAGAAATGCCAAGGGCTGTTATGGACTTAGTTGAATTTTTCTCTGCTTGATCTGACTCAGGAGATGACTTTCAGCTTTCAGAGACCGAAAGTTGTATGATGGACATGACATGAGAAAACTGAGAAACAAAAACAAAAACAAAACACAATGAAGGAAAGAGACCAAACACCCAAGGATTAAGAAACCTAAGAAATATTCATCAAAGGAAGCTAAAACACAAACAAGGGAGAAGAAGAAAACAAAAAGAATAGAAACAAAATACAAAATGAAAGACTGAAACCCTAAACATAACGGTGAGTCTGGGAGACCAACCTGCTAGGAGGGAGATAAGGTGAAGACAACGCATAAAACAAGCATGAGAAACATGGTCTTGGGTGAGGAGCAAAAATCTGAAGAATAATGCACTAAAGACAAGATTTCCAGATCTTGAGGAAGAGAATAGAAAACAAAAAAAAAGTGAAGAAAAAATGGGCAGCGTTGTTGTTATTGTCTCACAATTAATGAGGTGACATCACATAGACTTTGGTGTTTCGGTGGCCAAAAAGCCAAAGTTGTGACCCTCTTATCTTTCAGGTTTATGAAGGCCAAATCACTGAAATATTTGTCATGGGCTTCAATTTTTGCACTTCCAGGCCTTTGGGATTTCAGAGGTTTAGATACCCCAAAAGACCGAAAGTTTGAAACTGCACAAGGCTAAAAGGCCTTGGCTTATCTTCAAAAGGACCCCTAGAAAGAATTCAAAAGGATAGGGGAGTCAAAAAAAAAAGTAAGGGGGGTCCCCATGGCCAAAAGCCCAAAAAATGCAGTGTGTGTTGTGGAGCCACAACATAAACCTTGAGGAATCAAGACCCTAACCAAGTTAATGTTTCCAATATTCATGCTCAACCTATGGTAATCAACATGCCTATGATAATTTTCAAAGGACACCCTCAATAAAATTCCTCTCCATCTTTTAATCTAGCTATCATCACTATTAAAGGTTATCCTCAATCTACTCCTCAAAATTTCACTACATCTATGATTACAGTTAAGAGATATGATCCTCAATTTCATGCACTTCTCGGTGTTGTGTCCCTTGATGTGATGATAATCAGAGTATTCATTGTCTTTATACAAAGCAGGCTTGGGTTGATTTTTTTCAAATGGTTGAGTGTTAGGATATACCATCATGCCTTGATCCACCAATTGCCAAAAGACTATGTCCAGTGGTTTTGGGAGAGAAGTGAATTATCGACGATGTCTAGTATTATTGTTATTATTATTATTGTCATTGTTGTTATTGTCATTATTGTTGCGAGGAAATAAATAGCACTAATTGCAAGTTTGTCATGGATATTGTTGTTGTGATGAATTGTTTTGATTGTTATTGTTGTTATGATTTTTGTGATTATTCTAATTATTTTGATTAGATTCTTGGATGTGTTTGGTATCTATCACTCCATCATTCAAAAATCCTTTGTTCTTACTACAAAAATTTGGTTTTTCATTGTTAGAGGAAGGGGTATAATGTTTAATGGCACCTTTTTGCAAAAGCCCATCTTCAATATTTTTCTTTTTTTAAACAAGAGCCTCAAAAGTGTCAAGAGAAGCCATTTTCACTTGGAATGACATTTCAGATACCAAATTTTTAGTAAATGTGTCAATCAAATGATTTTCAGGTATCTTCCAAGGCATATGATTTGATGCAATATGTCTCCATCCCTATAAAAAGATGGAAAAGGTTTCTCCATTCCTTTTCTTGGTATTACATAGGTCACTTAATGATGCCTGATGTTCAATGTTGTAAGAATATTGTCCAAAAAATTTCTCTATGAGATTGGAGAATGTAGATATAGAGCCATGAGGGAGGGCCATGAACCACTCCAGAGTAGGACCACCAAGACTCCTAGTAAAGAGTTGATTCAGGTAGTTCTCATTTTAGGCGACCTCTTGGCATGCAATGTAGAATTCCTTGAGATGTTGGAGCGTGCATGATTCCTTTTTGTATTACTCAAACTTAGGGATCTCAAAATTTGGAGGAAATTGTTGCATGGTTATGGATTTGTCAAATGGATAAGGACATATATCTTCAAAGGGTAATAACTTATTTCTCCATTTTGTAAGCTATGCACAAGATTTTTGAGTTCAATGACTTGTTGGGATAAATCAGGAGCATTGTGAGGTGTGAAATGTGGTCCAAAATATTGTCCACCTCCCATTTGTGAGGCCAAAAATCCCATTGAGGTCATACCAACCGTACGAGGAGGTGTATAATGAGAAGCTCGGGATATTTATTGAGTAGATGTCTTCATTGCGGATGACGGTAATGTGAATGGTGATGATGAAAATGGATGCATAGATAAGGGGATGGAAGTATTTCCTATGTTAAAAACACTAGCACCAACACTGGTAGTGGTGTTTGTTGTGGTATGAGTGCTATTATGTGAGGTGATGTTGGGAAAGACACTAAGGATGTGTTGAAGTTGTCCAGTAAATTGAAATGTTGGTTGTAAATTTGATGTGGGGATTGATGTAGAAGGTCCACCAGAAGTGACCTTTCCTTTGTCATGTGATGATGTTGAATTTGAGGTTGTGGTTGTGTTTGTAGCTGTTGTAGCCCTAATGATATTGCTGACGAGGAGAGATTCATCAAAATCAATGAGTACTGTGACCCCATTCTTCATAAGGTTCATAAAAATCTCTCCACCATTCTGACTAATGGATTTCTCAACCATATCTAGATTATATGGATCACTAGGGAAGTCAATTTCTTGAGTGAATCTTTCTTCCTGATCAACCAATTCATTCTCTTCAAGGGTATTGGTGATATCTTCAGCGTGTACTTCCTCCCCTTAAAAGAAGGGATGAGAAAAAGCATTATCATCATCACGATTGGTGTTTAGTTGTGTACGCCTCATGTTTTTAGCTTGGGATCGAGTAACTACCATGTAATGGTACCCTCCAAAAGATGAAAGATGAAGAACCAAGGATGATGGATGAAGTTGGGAATATTGATTGGTAATGATCCTAGGAG
The DNA here is from genome assembly GCA_018584345.1 of Thuja plicata. Taxonomy (NCBI): domain Eukaryota; kingdom Viridiplantae; phylum Streptophyta; class Pinopsida; order Cupressales; family Cupressaceae; genus Thuja; species Thuja plicata. Next base: position 2,072,148 of record MU225231.1, read on the forward strand.
AAAAGGATTTGGACCTTGATTTGATTTTGATTGGGTTGATTGATTTGAATTGAGTCAAGATGGATTGGATTGGATTGGATTGGATTGGATTGGATTGATTTGATTTGGATTGGATTTGAAGGTTTTTTAGATGAAAATATAGGTGAAAAAAGACCTTATGATAACATAAACATAAATTATTTATTTGGATAATGTCTTCTTCTACTTGGTGATTGACTTGTGATCCAAAGAAAAATATGACAAGATTAATGGATTTGATTGCTTGAGATGGAATGATGTTCTACAATAAATGAAGTGTTTACGATAGATGAAGTTCTGAAACACTTTGATTAGAATCTTTCAACCTAATGATGATGGAGTGAAAGATTTGATTTGATTAGTTTGATTAAATTTCAAGATTGATTGATTCTTGCAGCAAGAAGGGATGATGTTTTGTGATGAAAAGAAGATGGTGAAGTGAGTTGAGATTTGAAGATTCTTATCTAGTCATACTTCTCAAAATTGACTAAGGCATGATTCACATGTCTTTTAGTCATGAGATTACAAATTTTATTGTTGTGAATAATGGTGTCAAATTTCTCACAATCTTTGATTTCTTGCTAAATAGATTTGTTGATATGTTGATAATCCTTGGCTTTTCTATCAGCTTCTTTCTTCTCTCTATATACACAAGGAACTGGGAGTTTGAATTTCTTATGCTTTCCTGAATTGGTCATGTCCTGTGGAGAAAATATTCATTTTAACCAGGTGATGAATGTTTGGTGACAAATTATTTTAGGAGCTTCCAAGGAATCAAAATTTTGATGCTTTTATTGGTTCTAATATCTCACTATTTTCAAGCGGAGATGACGATTCTCAAACGCAGACGATGATCTACAGAAATGAACATTCAGGTTAGAGATGATATTTCTTAGACGCAGATGACAGTCTAAGGTCATAGATGATAGTTCTCATACGGAGATGACAGTCTCAGGTCGGAGAAAATAGTTCAGATTCTAAGCATTTTTTGATGAAATTTGATTAACAAGGTCTTCCAGTCTAATTTTCGGTCAACTGTTCAATGAAAAGAACCAATTTTCAAGCATTCAAACTAGAAAAATAACATTCATATGTCTAAAAAAAATCCAATAAGGGACAAAGAAACCTTGAGAGATACAAGCAATTATGACAAATTTAACTGATGGGAAGTTTGTGTATGTTCGATTTGCCAATGTTTTGAAAACACTCAAGCACAACCTACCAACAGAATTTGGCTTAGCTTGAAAATATTTGTTCGCAAAAGTAGGCACACACACGAGAGCTAATCAAAATAAGGTCATCACCAAGCACACAATGAATCTAGTCATGATATCATATTATTCGACTCCAAACGCTCAAGGTGGCACGAATGTGTGAGTGATCTTGGGGAGGTTACTATCCTCCTTGCACAAACATTATCAAGCATTCGAGAGTGAATTAGGTAGGCTACTACTTTAACATTTCTTAGAATAGGTCTTCATTCAGATATGTCATTTGTGTTTGCACAAGCACGATTGAGGCGTATATCCCCACAAGGATCCTTGGCACAAGCAATCATGTAAACATGATTGAGACCTCATGACCCTACTTTGTGCTAGGCGTGAGATGAGTATAAGCTTAATGATATCTGACTTCTCAGGATTTAACCCCAAGAATTAATTTTTTTAACGTGAGTTGGAGTGCTAGGCTTACACCTCATTCTCACATGGGTCATTATTGGGAGATTTTTACCTCAAATGAAAGGTCAACCTAAAGGATTAATTCAAGAGCATAGATTGGCAAAGAAAGGAGTCTAGATTTTTTATTTTCCCACAAGGGGAAAAGAGCATACTTTCCTATCTGATGTTGTTTTCTCCCAAACACATCAAACATATTTTTTTCTTTCCCAAAGTTACTTTCTAAGTGAAATATCAAATGAGTCTAGGTTTCTAATTGTCTTATAAAAGACAAGAGCATACTCCCCTATCAATTAATAAAACATGAAAAGTGAACCCTTCTTAAGGTGCCTAAGAAAAATTATGGAAAAAATAATGTTTGTTCATATCTCCTAGGCAACCTAAAAGAGCAACAAGTGAGTAGTTTGATTTTTGTCTTCTTTCAATGTCTTGAAACACAAAATGTTAGTAGTTTCAGACATTAGTCTTCAGGATCGAAATACTGCAAAACCTAGATGAAATCAATAACACAAAACCTTGCTAAAAATGGAAAATTTTTAGAATAGAGAACATACGACAGTTCCAGGTGGTTGACAACAATCTGCGTAGACGATAGAGAAAAGACACAATTGAAAGCTGAAAATCACACACAACTGTCAAATCCTAGATGAGAATCTACACAGATGACAGTTAGAGAGCGCAAACGACAGTCAACCAATGCAAACAACTGTTAGAGCGCAGATGACAATTTATGAAAAATCAGAAATAGTATACTTGACAACATGATTTCCTAGGAGCGCAGACAACTGACCCTAAGCGCAGATGACAATCTGTGTGGAGGACGCTCAATCTACAAAGAAAATGATTTAGAAACCAGGATTAATTAACTATGATTAAAAAACAATTTGGAAAACTTGAACAATATTTAACTCCATAAAATCAATGTCCTATTAGAAACCCAAGAGCTAAAAACCTAAACTATCCCAAAAATACCTTATAAATATTAAGAATTTATGCTTAGTTTAACCAAGGCAAAGACAACGATCTGCCCAGACAACAGTTCGATGCAGATGACCGTTCCAGGGTGGAGACGACTCTGCATGATGATTTCCAAAATACTACAGAAAGTTTGATAAAGTGTTTAAATTTTAGGGACGTGAGTCCCATCGGACGTGCCAAAATGTATATGCTAAAAACCTACCTACGTGGAACAAGCTGAAACATGCAAACGTTAGAGATATAAATCACATAAGCTAGATTAACATATAAAAACTCATTCCTACACAAAGCTTTCCACCATAACCTCCGATGAGAAAACAAAGGCACCCAAGCCTTGTTGATTTTTTCTTAGAGAGGGTTGTGAGTGTGCTCTCCCAACACAACATATAAATCCCACTTGATTTGAAATAAAGAGATGAATGCAAAGTAAATGCACACTACATGCAATTATATTGAATAACTCAAGAGCTAGTTATGAAGAATTAGTCTCAAGCATTCCATGAAATGGAAGAGAAGTAGATAAACTCTAAATGCTAAGATTTAGTATCAAATGCAACTACCATGATTTAATGCAACATCTACCAAAAAAGGTTAGTATAAACTCTAAATGAATGCAAGAAAATTCTAAGCACGTACTAGCATGATAACTCTAATGTAAGAATAATGGATGATTTACTTTTGGAAAGACCCATATTTATAGGATTTTGGAGGGCTTGGGTGAGGTGGATCACATTTGGCATCCACATAGGTGCCACATGAAGGACACATAAGCCATGCAATAGAAATAGTTTTCTCACACATGATGTGTGAGAAACTTGGGATGTGATGGGTCAATGTGTACTTCAAGTATACATGTAAGAGATTTGTCATAGATGTGTAAGAAAAAAACATAGATTTGGTCCAATGATTACTTTTAGAAAGTGTAAGAGAGTGTCATCAAGGTTGTAAGAAACCTTATTTGAGAAAAATAGAATTCTTTGAAAAGATAAATTTTAGAAATTTGCTCACATATGTGTGTGCAAATAGTTAGGCCTAATGGGTGTAAGAATCCTAAAATTAGCCCAATTAACCTTAGTTAATTAGAAACAATTAGAAATGTATGTGTGAAAATGGGTACATGTTCCCACAAACACAAACACACACACTTCAATAGATCATTGCATGGTTAGCGGGTCAGAAAATATGAAATCAAAATGGAGTAAACTACACTAACCTAAATCGATCTGTTGCCTTCTAGTAGGCAGGAGTATGAGTTTTCTCTTAGGTCATCGCAAACTTAGTGACTACACCAATATCCTAAACGAAGAATTTTTTTAATCTAGATGATTGATCTAAAATGATGAATGCAAGATGCAGATTGTTGTTAATCCAAAGCTAATTAAGATTCAATTTTAAGAGCACCAAATTGAAGTGTGATTGATTTGTTTTAATAACACCCAATTGAAATATGCTCTAAATTAGATTTGCATGCTTAAACAAACTAATAATTAAAGCTAATTGAAATTGAAAGGTAAAATGCGAGAAAGCTAGAATGTAAAATGCATAATAACAATAATAAAAGTTAGGGTCCTTTGTGAAGAAAATGAGTTTCTCTTTTATAGAAATCTCTCTCGAATCCACGGTCAAGATCAAAAGAAAAGAGTGGCTCATATTTGATTGAAGAAGAAAAATCCATGTGCAAGTAATGTGATTGGTCAAAAGAGTCAGTTGACTGAACTGATTGATTAGTTATTTTGGAAACTTCCAAAATCAGTTCTCAGTTAGCTAAAATGTTTCCAGAATAATAAATAGTGGAGAATTAGTTAAGTGAGTGGAATTGGATTGTTTCCAATTTGATAATCAGTTGACTGGATTTGATGATGTCATATGCATTTTTAATAATTTAATTGATTTTGAATGCACATTTTTGTTTGTATTAATTAATTTAATTCCTTTTTTATTTAATTGACAATTTTGTAATTTTATTTAATTAATATATCATAATATCAATTAAATAATTAACATAAGTGTTATTTGCCAATGTAATGTGATTTTAGGAATTAATTAATTAGTCAAGTGAGATGATTGATTAGAACCTAGGGTTTTGGTCTGATCAGTTTGAATTTGATAAATTGAGGAATTGCCTGTTTGATTTAGGACTGAGGGTCTATCAAGATTAGGGTTTCTTGATTAATTGTTGAGACTAGGGGTTTATGGTTTAGATGACCATTTTTATGTGATTACATTTTCCACTCTTTGAATTGATGTGTGATCAGCACATTAATTCAAAGAATTGTTATTGATGAGATCAAGAATAGTTTGATTTGAAGTGATGAAACCATTCTTGAGAAGAGAGAATCGACTCCGAGCTTGATTGGATGAAGATCAAGAAAAAGATATAAACATAATGCTCAGTTTGATTTGAAGTGATGAAACTGAACATCTGTCAAGAACTCTTAAACCTTTTAATTGGTTTGAATGAGTAACCAATTTAATGTAAAGCAATGAAACTTATTACCATTAAGAGATTTGATTAGCAAGAAAATTGACTTGATTTGAAGCGATGAAGCCAATTTGATCAATGTATCTGGTTTCAATAATCAATAGCTCATATAAGACTAATATTTTCTGGTTTCGAGTGTATTCACCACTCTATAAGACCATTGATTAGGTTGCCTTTGATTTAAGATTATCTCAACTTTATTTGATGTGATGAAGCTAAGATGCCCCAAGCGATGGGGTTTTGATTGAGGATATGATCACTTGAATGTTGATGTCTTGATCTTGCCCCCTCGGGAGTGAAATCAAAATATGGCTAGGTGCCCTAGTGATGAGAAGCAATTTGATTGATAACATGGTACAAGAAGAAGATGATATGATTAGAAAGAGGTCCCAAGTGGTTAGGACAAAATCTGTACTTGATGAGAGGTCGTGTTTGACCGAGATTGACCAAAAGTAAGATACAAGGATTGATTAGAAGAAAAGCATGAGAGATTTATATTGGTTGTGCAAGCGGTCAATTTTAGACTTTGATTTTGATCCTAAAAATGGAATCAGGACAGTCAAATTAGTGAAGGGTGTCATGTTCACGCACAACTGACCACTTGGAAAAAGGAAGATTGATCGATAAGAACCTCAGATTTTTCACATTGGAGAGAGATATCAATATTATGTAGATTTCAACACCATGCGGATTCAGATCTAGATGCAAGACTAACATGAAATATGCAACCTAAGGTGTAGTCACTGAACCTTTAACATTGAAAATTTTCATCATGGAGCATTTTTGGAACATTGGAGTCGATACAATCCGTACTGGTGCCACCACAACCATAAGAACATGAATATGACTTCCATCGGATAAGATATGAGAAACTAACATAAGCATCAGGGCACAAAAGCTGAGATGACCTAAACATTGTTTCGAGTTGATGTTGCAAGAGTATACCAGTGTCGAGGCATTCAAAGCAAAGATAACCATGAGTGCGATCTTGCATAAAAAAGCAAAGCAATAACAGTCAAGGAGATAGATCCGACCTTACCTTGGCGTAAAAATAAATATGATCGAGGGATGTGAGGCTTTTCCACCTTAATGCAGGAGCTCTTATCACATACACCCAATTTATTTGATATTGCTCGATCATCGAGACCACACTAACAAGCAGTAGACAAAGAAAATATTAACAAAAATCAATGAGAATAGACAACATACAAATAGAAGTTCAACATACTTCAGTCAGTTTCAAAGTTTTCGGATGTGTATATGTAGGAGGTGTTGAGAAACAACGTCATGTTGGTGAGTGTGATGTGTTTGATTGCTATCGATCTATTGTTTACATTTGTGGTATCCAATTTGTTTTAAGAAACACAGATGCGTCCAAAGATAGTGTTAAGAAACACTTTTGATTAGGGTGTTGAGAAACACCTGTTGGGTCAGTAGCGAGTTGTCCTTCAGAAATGACAAGATTACTGACTCTGGTGTAAGCCAAAGATGTGATCAAATTTGGGGAACCATGCCCCATGCTAACAATTGATGACTGACTTGAATCATGTTGTGAGGACAAAGCTGATTTGATTGCCCCCAGACTATGACTCTGGATTGGTTTCAAGCCAGGAGGGTTCTCAAAAGAAGCAGTGTCACAAAAAGTGACTAAAATATATGTACAAACTAAAGAAAAGAATTTCCAAGACTAAGAATTGATAAATGAAGTGTTGAGTACAAGAGGTGCCTATTTACCAGGTTTTCACCTACTTGGCAGAGATGTTATTTTTTCTACCATGGCACCTGTTTACTAGGTTTTCACCAAGGCACTTTTTCTTTTATTTTTCATTTTCTTGTACTTTTGATTTTATGGAGGAACTTAAGCTTCTATCTCTTTAGATAGTGCTCTTTTGAACGATATGCTATGATAGGCCAAGGCCGCTGAAAATATGCTCAAAGATGTTGATAGGGTGATGGTAGGGAATGAAATGGAGGATAAGGGAGATGGTAGCCAAGGATTTATGTGATGGATTGGATAAGAGGAATGGAAGTATATGGGATTGATTGGTAGGTGGTAGGTGTAGGATATCAAATAGTGTATTGAAAGGTTTGTGTAGAGGTAGATTCAAATGGTGTTAAGATCAACATTGACACACCCCTTGAAGGGTAGTGGACGAATGGAGGAAAAATAGATGGAATAGCTTGAGCTTTGGATGTATGAGTGGATATGGATCTTGGTACCCGAGGACCCAAGATGGATGGAGAAGGGTGTGAAGTATTCAAGGTAATGGATTTTGGGACATGGGGACCCAAAATAGAGTTAGAAGATGGGAGATATTTAGATGGAGATGAAGTGGAAGACTTTGGAAGCTTGGATGCCAACTCTGACTTTTCCTTTTTGTTCAAGCCTTTTAAGAGAGACTTGGGAATACACATAACTTTTGATTTTCTTTTTTTATCCAAGTCCTTTAGAATAGACTTGGGAAACCACACAGCTTTTGATTTTCCTTTGTTTTTAGATGATCTAGAACGCAATTCTTCCATGGCAGATTTAGGAACCCATATTTTATTTGATATTATTGTTTGCTTAGATTTAGAATGCAATTCTTCCATGATAGATTTAGGAACCCATATTTTCTTTGATATTATTCTTTTCTCAGTGGACCCTTGTGGTCTCTTGAATATTTCCTTTTTCTTTGTAGTCACATGTTGATTAGACTGGACATAGTGATCTTCATAGGTAAGTGGATTCTTGTATTTCTAATTTCTTCGTTGCACATCCAAATTGCTTCCAAAAGACTTGGGGAGTGTCGATGAATAGGGATGATATGACTGGTTCATACGGATGGGTTGATAGGGAGAGTTCAAGGATGCATGTCTTGGTTGATCTCAATAGGTGATAGGGTAAGAAGATGAAAAACTAGTAGTTATATGCATGGTGGATGGAGGGATATAAGGACCCAATATAGATGGAAGGTTTGATTGTTTTAGCTTTGGAATATAGGGACCAAGAATGGACTTGAAGGATAGTGAAGGATGATGCTTACATTTGAATGGAGGGAGATAAGGTTTGGAAGGGATATGAACATCTTTAGATTGAGCTACATTGCTGAGACTCTCATCTTTAAGATTTATCTTTATATCAATAGGAGCATGAGCAGCTTTCATAGGAGCAACTGAAGCTTGAGGGGATTTATTGTTATGCAAGGAATTTTCAGGAATGATGGTTTCTAGATATGGAAGAATATGACAAGGGGGTGATGGGATGCTCTGATCTTGACAAGGATCATTAGATGGTGTAGAAAGGGTACTTTTCTCTTGATTTTCAATAGGTTCCTTAGAGATGGTGGAAAGGATATCTTGATCTTTCTTGGGAGATGGATAAGATATAGGAGGTGTAAGAGTTTCTTCTAGGAAGAAATGGAAGGGGATGATAAAATCATCATGGGAATCTTGAGATATATGACTTTGGTCAACTATTGGATAAGAATGGATGGTATCTTGATCTTGATCATTACTGATATTTGTTTCTTAACACTTTGGATTGTCCTCTTGACATGGAGCCACTTCTAAGGGTGAGGTAGGAGGTTTGATCTTCATGAGGGATTCTTGATAGGCTCATGGAGTATCATTTTGAGTAGCCATGATAAGAGTTGAAGCACTGCATGGATGCTTTGGGTCTATGATATTTGAATTCGGAGAAAGATTTGCAGACGTATGTTGATTAGCTTGGATCTCTTTTAGAGGCAGTCCTTAAGGGTAGACATAGTCGTCATTAGGTTCATTCTTTGATAGAGATGGTGTGGTTGGTTGTGAAGCTTTAAAGGAGATGAAGGAATGGTGGAAGAAGTAGATGTTATATGTGAACCATTTCTAGACATGGATTCCTGATATTGATCATGCTTGAGATTAGTATCTTCACTAGATGATTCATTAGGATTTTCCACTTTGATTATGCCATCATCTATGAGATATTGGGTTTTATGTTTCAACTCCATGCAAGATGAATTTTTATGATCATTGCTTCGATGATATGCACACTAGGTACTCAAGAATCTCAATCAATGTGATGTGGATTGAGGCAATGTGATGAGATTATGCTCAAGAAGATCTTCCAATGCTGATTTATAAGATTGTCCCAAAGGAGTAAAGACTCTCTTTAAAGGATAATTAGATGTTTCTTGGCATGCATTATCTTTCATTTGTGGATAGAAAAGACTTTCATCTAATTTTGTCATAGTTTCCTCTACATTCGCTTGATCAAAGATACGATGGTCATAAAAATGTTCTTGATCAAAGATGGGTTTACTATGCTTAGATACCTTTTTTCTTGATGAGGACTTATTGAATGGTGTATCCTTTTCTCCCTTTAATTCTTGGAGTTCAAATTTCAAAGTTTGGAGTTGTTTTGATAAAGCTTCCATAATAATCTCTTCTTTCACGTTGTTAGGACCATAAGGTTTAGCCCATTTTCTTTTAGACATCTTAAGATTAGCTTGATGCACTTTCTTAAAAGATTGAAGAGGAGGTATGATAAATCTATTGATTTCCTAATAGGTGCTAAAATGATATCTAGAGTGTTGATTAAGTCCAAGACCAAAGGACAAAGGAGATAATGTCAAACTGAGAGAGAGACAACAATGACTCTGATATTGAGTCAAGGTTAACGAACCTTCTCTCACAACTTAGGATAAGGAAAACATAGACAAAGATGATTAAGATAACAAGTCACTTGGACTAGCACAACAAAGTCAAATTTTGAAACAAGCAAGTCAGACTATCAACAGATTGTAGTCAATGATAAACTAGTAGTGATGTTGTGAGAACACAAATTTGAGAAAATCTAGATAGAATCACTACAATAGAATACCAACTTGGATAGAAATTTGACTAATTTCAGAGCTTGATAGTAGATGTAGAAAATCAGACAAGAATTTGACAATTTAACACCTAAGAGTGCAGATTTTGGATTTTTTGAGCATTTTGATGTTTGTTTGTGTTGATTGTTTTGATGTTTCACTCTTGTAAGACACATCAAGAAGAATGTTTGTTGTAAAAAAGAACAAACACACCAAAATCCTAGGTAAGCCAGGGCAACATCTGTTGAATTCCTACTTGAGCTGAAGTTCAGCAATGCCTACTCATAGAAAACAACTTAGAAGCTTGGAGGCATGAACTCCTCCTTACAGTGCACTAACTTCTCAGGCACACCAAGCTTCAAATCCCAAGGGTAATCACTTCCCAAGGGATCATTGTCTCTACTAAGATCTGTGAAAATATCAGACATCTTATTCAGTCTCTAACCTTCTGCGCCAGCAGATAGAGGGTTTTTGGATACTACAATAAAAAAATTTAATTAAGGAATCCATTCAGGTGGTTATACTTGCGGAATATTACCTCCATTATGGAGGCCTCCCAGCCTACAAAATTTATGTTCTGTAGGTTTTTACGCACCACAAGGGTACTGAGGGAGATCTTCTTCCTGGTATAACATAATCAACACTTGTTCACTATGACACTAATCACAATGACATTTCTTATATACCGGTTTGGAAGGGCTTGGCTTTAGCCTGTTACTGGTTGGGAAATCCACTCTCACTGGATCTGTTAAAGCTCTCTGGAGGTAGCCACACTAAAATATTTGCATAAATTTCTCTTACACCCAAGATCCACAAAGGCAAGGGGAGAGGATACATTCATGCAATTCTTTGAGATTACAAATCTAAATAACACTTCAAACACATAAGAAAATTGATTCTTTTTAAGCACCACATTTGAAGTGTTATTTAACTACAAAATGCAGACATGATGGTTTTGGAAAATGCACAAAGTCTTCAGAAAGCATCCTGCATCAAACTCATTAGTAGTTTATAATTTTTTTCTTCATTTTCAGCATCTTGCAAACCATTGTCAGGCTGTGAAAATAAAAAAATAGGAAACAAAGACAACTATGAGCGTTAGATAATCAATAAAATATTGTTATTTTTATCAATTTAAAATGCAAAAACACATGCAATCTACAAATATGACATGCAATCTAAAAATTGGAACATGCAATCTATAGAAATGACATGCAAGCTAAAAATCAAAACATGCAATCTACATAAATGACATGCAAGCTAAAAAGAAAAACATACAACCTACAGAAATAACATACAAGCTAGAAAGAAAAACATGCAACCTAAAAAAATGAAATGAAAGCTAAAATACAAAAACATACAACCTACAGAAATGACATGCAAACTAAAAAGAAAAATATGCAACCTACAAAAATGACATGCAAGCTAAAAAAAAAAACATGCAACCTACAAAAATGACATGCAAGCTAAAAACCACAACATGTAATGTACAGAGATGACATGCAAGCTAAAAAGAAAAATATGCATCCTACAGAAATAACATGCAAGATAAAAAGAAAAACATGCATTCTACCAAAATGACATGCAAGCTAAAAAGTGAAACATGCATCCTACAAAAATGACATGCAAGATAAAATGAAAAAAATGCATCCTACAGAAATGACATGCAAGAAGAAATGATTAACTGAACTAAAAATAGAATGCAAATGTGCTACAAAAGTGATAGCATAGAGATGGAATGAGTTGAAATAGAACTCAAAGGCACTGAGAGAATAATAGATAGAAGATAGAAGGAATCGTGGTCGTGGGTTCGGGCCCCATGGTGAGCGGAAGAAATGTATGTGTAAAAATGGGTACCTGTTCCTGCAGACACAAACACACACACTTCAATAGATCATTGCATGGTTAGTGGGATAGAAAATATGAAATTGAAATGTAGTAAACTACAGTAACCTAAATCGATCTATTGCCTTCTAGTAGGCAGGAGTATGAGTTTTCTCTCAGGTCATCGCAAACTCAATGACTATATCAATATCCTAAATGAAGGATTTTTTTTAATCTAGATGATTGATCTAAAATGATGAATGCAAGATGCAGATTGTTGTTAATCCAAAGCTAATTAAGATTCAATTTTAAGAGCACCAAATTGAAGTGTGATTGATTCATTTTAATAACACCAAATTGAAATATTCTCTAAATTAGATTTGCATCCTTAAAAAAACTAACAATTAAAGTTAATTGAAATTGAATGGTAAAATGCGAGAAAGCTAGAATGTAAAATGCAGCATAATAACAATAATAAAAGTTAGGGTCCTTTGTGAAGGAAATGAGTTTCTCTTTTATAGAAATCTCTCTTGAATCGACGGTCAAGATCGAAAGAAAAGAGTGGCTCAGATTCGATTGAAGAAGCACAATCCATGTGCAAGCAATGTGATTGGTTAAAAAGTCAGTTGACTGAACTGACTGATCAGTTATTTTGGAAACTTCCAAAATCAGTTCTCAGTTAACTGAAATGTTTCCAAAATAATAAATAATGGAGAATCAGTTAACTGAGTAGAACTGGATTGTTTCCAATTTGATAATCAGTTGACTAGATTTGATGGTGTCATATGTATTTTTAATAATTTAATTGGTTTTGAATGAACATTTTTGTTTTTATTAATTAATTTAATTCCTTTTTTATTTAATTGAAAATTTTATAATTTTATTTAATAAATATATCAGAATATCAATTAAATAATTAACATAAGTTTTATTTGCCAATGTAATGTGAATTTAGGGATTAATTAATTAATCAAGTAAGATGATTGATTAGGACCTAAGGTGTAGGTCAGATCAGTTTGAATTTGATAGATTGAGGAATTGTCTGTTTGATTTAGGACTGAGGGTCTATCAAGATTAGGGTTTCTTGATTAATTGTTGAGATTGGGGGTTTATGGTTTAGATGACCATTTTTATGCGATTACATTAAGAAACTTTGTTTGAGCAAAATTAGAATTCTTTGAAAAGACAAATTTTGGAAATTTTCTCACATATGTGTGGGCAAATAGTTAGGACTGATGGGTGTACGAATCCAAAAATTAGCCTAATTAACCTTAGTTAATTAGCAACTAGGTTTATTTGGTGAGAGTGATGTGAGGTAGGGTAGGATATATGACTGGATTTGGGATTAATCAAAAATTAATCTTGGTTTAGAAGAATATTAGCATATGAAAGGAATAAATAAATTAAAATTTATTTAAAAGGAGATTTTATGGAGGGAGGTATTAAATATAATTTAACACACTTGGAGGAGAGGTATTTAAATTAAATTTAAATACTATAGCATAGTGATCCCAATTAACTAAAAAGGTAGAAGAATATAACATATATAATTAATTAAATAATTATAATGTTAAGGGACGATTTTAGGCATCTACAGAACTTGCCTTGAGTAAGAAAACTCAAAGAATGACCTGATGATGACACCTTCTGCGTGGAAGATCCACTTCTATATTGCTCACTATGTTGTTCTAATTGCTCTAACACCTCTAACACACTTCTGCACTTCTCCTTCAATGGTCACAATCACTGCATCACTAATTAACAACTTTTATCATCCTTTTATATACTTGTTCAAGTTTATCACAAACCCTAAAATGTATTACAAGTCAAATCAAAAAATCCATTCAAATTACATAAGAAATTATGCCAACATAGGAAATTGAAACCTTCAATGTTGGCCCTCAATTGTACAATTCAAAATAAAATCAAGCATTGACGAATAATTGACCACTACCTCAATTTAACCAATTTGAATATACCGGTTGACTGTTCTTGCCGATATCACTGGTGTTTGCCTCAAATCTTTGCATGTACATAAAATCTTATAAAGTTATCATAGATGTAGGTAAACATGACTCTGTAGATACTTTCTGACTGATCACACCATCTGAATCCTCAAGATGATCATCGCACATAGAATTTACCATCATAGACTGTGTTATCACCTATTCACTGGACACTTAGAAAAATCCTTATGTAATCAAATTCATTATTGGTATATCATATTTGACCTATGAAATAGAATTTTTCCCAACAATGACAATACTAAAACATCCACTACATGATCTACTACATGATCATCTTCATCATATTCCAACAATCTCCCCCTTTGGCATTGATGGCAACACTTAGGAAAAAAATTGCTAAGTGTCTAATTATGCAAAAAAAAATCAATCAAGTACAAAGATTCAAGCAATAATTACCCCCCTTAGGATAACCCCCCTAAGGTAATTACAAATAGAACATAAATTCTATGTAACATATTATACTTCTATATCTATACTACTTCCCCTTACAAATACTTAGACAATTTTAGCACTCTGAACTACTCCCCCTTTGACAACAATAACAAAGGTATTACAATAGATAACCAAAACATTTTTTTATTAATTTTGAGAGTAGAAAAGACCTGTTACAATCTATTGAATACATCAGTGAAATTGGTCTTCAAAACCCGTAGATCATAAACCCAAATCTTTTGTAGGTTCTCCATGATCACTATCTGACCGCATATCAAATAGGGTAACTCCTCTATTGCATCCATTGTGCTCATATCACGTAGGGCTAATACAATTCCTATGTCTTTAACTTTGTTTTGAAAAATTTCCAACTTGGGAATCAGTAGACTATGCAACTCCAACAAGGTGCCTATCATATTATCCTACTCATTTCTATAAGTCTTGAGTTTATGATTGATAACACTTAATTTAGCTCCAAAACTTGTAGCAGACTGGTTGATAGGATCAAAATTTGCAACTAACTTCAGTAGCTCCTATTGATCTTCAACTCTTTTCTACTCAATATCTTTCAAAAACTATAAGAAATCAGAAATAGAGGTAAGGATCTTACCACTTTCTTTTAATGCTTATTTTATCCTATTAGCACCAATTGTCAACGAGCCTCTATCAAGTCCAATACGTTGGGCTAACTTTTATGATTTATTCTTCTTATAATCCTTTTCTGCCCTTGTTGTTGTTGCATCTTCTAAGATTTGCATTTGATCACCTGCAACTGTCCCTAATTGACCCAATTGTTCAATAGGTGTATCCTCTTCCTCATAGGTTACCTTGGGCACTAAGCCTGACAATAAATCTCTTGCAAACTGTATTATTTGTGCCTCCTTCTGATCCCTTTTGGCCTTGGAATTAATACCCATAGAAACATTCATCATTTCAGTAGGGCTCATTGTACTCAAGTCTATAGGCCTATGAAGCACAGGAATGTCATCTTCATTCATTTCATCAAAACTTTTCTTAATAGAAGACATAGAAAATGTTACCTTTTATTTTTCCTTATCTGCGATTTTCTCCTTTGGTTTCTCTTGATTTTCTTGTTCTCCTTTTATCTGTATATCCTCAATATGTGCATGCACTTTCTTCTCCTTATCCCCATCTCCACTGGTTGCCTCTGCTACTGGTACTTGTTGCTACTCACCGGTAGGAACTTTGACTAAGGTATCATCATTCATAACTTGATCTATTTCTTGCTCTGCCTATGTGATATCATGAGCATCTACCTATGCATCTATTGTATCCTTAGGCTCATTTTCTTAGTTCACAAGTGAAATTTCATCTATGGTGATATTTACACCATCAACCATCAATCCCTCATCTGTATGTGTGATCTTAGGTTCATCATCATATTTTTCCTTTTCCTCCTTTTATTTGTGCTCATCTTCCTTCTGTCCAACAAGACCTAAGAATTTTTTCAATATGCTCTTTGTCTCATCCTATACAGACTGAGACTCACCAATCAACAATCTTGTCAACCTGGTCTTAATTTTAAATTCCTTTTTAGTCTTTTCTAAGATTTCATCAATTTCTTCCTTTTCCAAATCTAGTTGTAGTGACTTCAAAACATATTCAATTAATTGTTTGTTTTTCTTGATTTCTCCTCGCCACCTAGCTTCAAGATTATTGTACAAGAATATGGGGATCTGTCCTTGTATTTCAATGAGAGATTTACTTAATTTGTGCATATTAAACACAACTACATCCTCAATATTTTTATGGTCCTCTTCATTGACCTTTTCATAATATTTATTTATACCAACTAATATTCCTATTTTATAACATTGTCTACAATGGTGTCAACAGAAATGAATTGGCTAAAATTAGGCTTAACAGATTTAGTGGTAGGGGCGCCAACCACTTTAGATTTACTACCTTTAGCCTTTAGCTCTTTTTTCTCTTCTTCTGATTTTGTCCCTTCACCTTCATCTTAAAATTCCTTGTATCCTTTTGTATTTTATTTCTTCCTCTTGCCAGCTACCTCCTTTGTTGCAGTAGCCTCCTTTTCTTTTGTAGGTTCTAATTTTGAAGGTTTTTTCTTCCCCTTCACTGGTGCCTTTTCTAGACGAGATATTTTTTCCTTCTTTACTATTATAGTTGTGGCACTTCTTGTCTGCCTACCGGTTGTAGAATAGATAACTTATACATCTTCATCTTCAATTATTGTTGCTACTCCAAATGTTCCACCCTCCTCTACAACATGTCTTTCTCATGCATTGTCAATGGTTTTCTATGTGAAGCCTTTCTTAAGAGAAAATTGTTCAACCTCCTTTATGACTTTCTTCTCTATTACCGATTGGTTTAATTTTCTATAGACTTCCATGTTCTTCTCTTTAAAGGTTCCAAACCTCTTAGCTATAGGGTCAACAAGGTTCTTCAATAGCTCCTCGACATAAGAAATGTCCAAGTCAGCTTCCAGTTCATAACCCATAGGCATAGCCAATGAGGTCCAAGGTACTACTACCTCCATCTGACAAGTATCATTGTCCAACATGAAGAAGATATCATTTTCATACTTTTCTATAACTTTTGAAGGGATTCTCTGCCTTTGATGCATTTCCAATTGAAAAACCTTGAAATATCCCCATAATTTTCCTGTAAACTCATTACCAAGCATCCTTATGCAGTTCTTTAGTTGTAGGATCACTGGCTGGTCCTTAGACCATGTGATATCGCTAACACTAGGAAATTAATTTTGGAAATAGAAGAATAGACTCATAAGTAGCTTGTTGTATTTGAATACTGACTTCATGTTATCCCTTTTTATCATTTCCATATTCTGAAGGAACTATCTCCTCATCGCCTCACACAAATCATATTCTGCATCTTTTTTATCATCCTATATGCAGTGTGTATTGCAGCATCGGGCACACTGTTGATCTTGCTAGAGTGATAGACTTTATAACCAATTACCATGGATGAAAATATTACATTTAGATTAGGGATATCATTTATTGTCATCTCTCGCTTATCCCACTTTGATTTGGTTAAATTTATGACTATATCCTTTAGGATTGACCTAAGTTGAGGTACTTCATCAGTTGCACAAAAGCCTATAATTGCATGTATGGCATGCTTATCTTATTTGGATGATCTAGCCACATAAATTGGTCATGTACACGAATCAATACATATCTGATTAGCTCCTCAAATTCATCAGGGAAGCTGATCGTGTGAGAAAAACCCTTATCTGCAACTACTTGGTATTTTTCCTTCAATACCAGATCATTACACAACTTTTTATATTGATTGAAAATGTGAGAATATCCTAAGTTTTCAAACTTACAGTAAATGTATGATCACATGTCTTCAATATGCATCACTTCGTAGGACACACTGGATAGGTCACCCTTTGGATCATCTTCAATAGACTTAAACATATGTTTCTTGAAGTCAAGCCTTGGCCTCTTAGTAATATCCACAATAATCGGTGTATCCATCTTGCAAAAAAAATAATCAAGCTCCTAAAATTTGAATAAGTACCTTTTCAATCATCGTTTGACGAAACTTTCAGACCCTTGTTGTTCCTTTCACACAAACACTACAAATCCTTCAATCAATCACCTTGAATGTTTTCAAATATCTCAACCTTCACTTATGTCACTTTGTATCTTCTCTTGAATGCGTAGGTACACAATAAGAACTAAAATCACCTTTAATCTTCCATCACACTACAACATTAATTGCATCACCGGTTGATAACAAATAGTGTATAACTTCAAAGATCTTGTTAGCGGTCAATACAAATCTTCATGTAGCTCAACAAAACTTCATACCATACTTCAAAACAACCAAATAGATCTAAATATACAGATAGAACTTACTACACATGCATCTAGGGGGCCCTCAATAGATTCAATAATGCTTGCTCCCCCTAAGCCAGAAGTGACTTAGTTAGATGAAGAATTCTCCACACCTAGAGAAGATGTGGAATCTTCAGATGGTTTGATTTCAATCTTCTTTGCCCAAATATTACTCATTTGATTCTTAGTCTCTTCAATATTCACAACATTATTTCCCTTTTGCATGTCTAACTGATTAACCAATTGGCTAACCTTGTTGTTCCTCTCTCTACAAAACCTTGCAATGTGTCCTATCTTGTGGCAATGAAAACATTCCATACCAGTTGATCTCCAATGTCCTGCATTGCCTCTACTTGTCCTCAATATGTAGTTGACAACCATATGACCATAGTTGTGACAATGTGAACATGTAACATTCCACTAGTTCTCATTCAGATAAGGACTCTGTTGGTTGATTTGTGACCATTGATTATTCATCCTTGTCCTACACTCATCGTTCTATGACCATATTTGTTGCAATTGTAACAATAACCATGAAAAGTACTTGGTCTAGCATTAGATCTAATACTTGGAACACTAGATCTGATATTTTTCTCACATACATTAGCAATATGTCACCCTTATGATAATTGAAACAAACCAGTTTATAAGATCTCTTACCATATTTTCTTTGATTCACCTTAGGTGTAGAATTTTCATCTTGATTGGTCTTTTTGGTACCTTAAGATTAACCAACCTCATAAGTGGTGTAGCCTAAGCTATGACTCTCTCCATGCATCCTCTTATTCTTGAGTTCTTCATCAATTTTTGCAAAACTTTCATTAAATTTCTTGAGTAAATCATTTGTAGCCTTCAATTCACCTTTCAGTTTCTCATTTTCTTGTCTCGTCTTTTTCTTCTCCATTAGGGTTACTTGATTTTATTAATTTGTCTCATATAGATGTGAATGCAATGTACCAACCTCTTGTTCATATTTGAAGAGCTTATCCATCTTGTATTTTAGGGCTTCATCTTTGGCTTTTAGGGCTTCCTCTACAATTTTCCTTTCTTCTTCTACTACCTTCCTTGCTTCCATTTCTTCGCCCATTCTAATTGACAAAGCTTCTAACTCTCTTTTGATGTTCTTCTTATCTTTATGCAACTGCTCATTCTCCTGAGATAATTCTTCCAAAGCGGCTTCAGATTCCTCAGATCCACTTTGCTCAGATAGTTGTTCAAGTTACTCAACAAGTTCATGTCTCTTTTCTCTTGACTGTTGGAGTTGTTCTTTCAACCTTTCAATGAAATTCTTTGCATCTACAATTTTCTTCTCAAGTTTCCTTTGATATCTTAAACCCTCCTTGTCTGCCTTAAGGATCCTCCTCAAGCTATTATAATTCTTCAAGGGAACTAGGCTCTAATACCAAATGTTAGTCTTATAAGGCACTGAGGGGGGAGGGGGGGGTGAATAAGTGCAACCACAGATCTACTAAATATTTTCATTAACTTCCAAATAAACTAACATGAAAGGGTAAATATAACATAATAGAAAAGTAAAACATGCATCCACAAATGTAACACAAGGACACCAGGTTTTTTGCGTGGAAACCCTTGGTTAGAGGGAAAAAGCATGGTGGGAATTGGTACCCACAAATCTCACTACTGCAGCAATAAGATCTTCTCTATTACAAGCATTACATCACCCTATTAGGGGTATACCCGGTTAAGAGTATCTATAACCTAGTTAAAGGTTATGTTAAGAACTACTTAGTTAAGAGATTTAAAACTCCTTAGAGTTACCATGTAAAAGGATTTATTCTACAGACCTGCTAGGATCCTGCATACCTTGTTAGGAGTAACCTTGTTAGAGGATTTTGATTGCAACCCTATTAGAACTTGCAGCCTTGAGTAATAAACTCAAAGAATGACCCGATGATGGCACCTTCTTCCTCACAGATCCCATTTTGTACTGCTCACTGTGTTTTTCTGATTTCTCTATCACCTCTAACACACTTATGCACTTCTCCTTCAACGATCACAATCACCGCATCATGAATTATCAACAACTTAACGATTTATCATCCTTTTATATATTTTTTTTCAAGTTTATCACAAACCCTAAAATGTATTACAAGTTGGCTCCAAAAACCCATTCAAATTACATAAGCAATCGTGCCAACATAGGAAATTGAAACCTTCAATGTCGGCCCTCAATAATACAATTCAAAAATAAATCAAACATTGATGAATAATTGACCGCTACCTCGATTTAACCAATTTGACTAGACCGATTGACTGTTCTTGCTGATATCGCTAGTGTTTACCTCAAATCTCTTCTTGTATATTGAATAAGCTTAAGCGATCCTAGATGTAGGTAAACATGACTCTATAGATACCTCTTACCCAATCGCACCATCTGAATCCTCAAGATTATCATGGCGCATCGAATTTACCATCACAGACTGTACATTATCACTGATTCACATGATACTTAGAAAAATCCTTGTGCAATCACCTTCATTACTGGTATATCAGATCTGACCTGTGATATATTTTAATATTTTGATATTGAACTTGAAAGTATAAGATGCTATGATGGTATGATAATGATGCTATGATTACAAGTTTATGGTGTTCTTGTTGTTTATATGACACTATGTGACATTCTAATCTTAATTCATGCTTCTAGGTTACATATGCGTGTGCATATATATATATAATTTTTACATGTTTTTGTACTAATGAACCCAAAGCCCATTTCAAAATTCACAACATCCACTACATGATCTACTGCACGATCATCTTCATCATATGCCAACAAATACAAGGGAAACAAGGCATTGCTTTTAGGTGCAATTTGTCTATGAGGCTAAATATCTAAATATCTAAATGAGAAGACAATATCATATGCAAGGCAAGATAATATTGATAAATTTAATATCTTTGCATGAAAAACTATCGACTATTGCCTACGCTCTTCTTCTTGCAAAAGGAAAAAGGCGTGTCTCAGATCCACCACCTAATACGATAGCACTCAAAGTAGTTGTAAATAGTCAATTTAGTCATATTTTAAACAAATGTTGGTTAGAATTAAAACGTAAAAGAAAATCCTGGAAATCTAAGGAAGTGCCAAGTGAAGCCTGATGAGTATCGTACACGACTGGTAGAAGTATTTGAGATATCATTCCTTACATTCCAACTTGAGAAAAAAATTACCTAAATAATTCAAATATAATCTTAAAAAGAATGAAATAGAGGATGAAATGATAAAATATTGAGGAAATTTATGATAAAAGTAACAATCTAGGAAAAAAATGAGAAGAACAAGATTCAAGGACAACCAAAACAATTTAAGAAATAGAGCCTAATAATCTAGAAAGACGTCTAAATAACAATTTAAGAAATCCTGAAATTTTTTATTAAGCAAAAACAATGAACTAAAAGGAACTTGAGAGCAGTTATGTACTATAATGCATCTAATTAAGTTAGTCTCAAAAGACTTCTGTTTGTTTGCTACAATACAGTTAATTATAGGCACACCCTTAAACTACTATGAAGTCTAAGATTATAGTAGGAGAAACTCATTTGAGAGATGTTAAGTACTTCAAAAACAAAAAATGGCCTAGCCTTACACAAATTGTCGATGGGGCAAACGAACAAAACTTTCTACATCGGCTTGCTCTGTAAAATGCTACAAGGTGTCTCACATTCAATTGTCGATGGGGAAAATGAACAAAACTTTCTACATCGGCTTGCTCTATAAAATGCTACAAGGTGTCTCACATTCAATGGAAAATTGTTTAGCACTGAAATTGATAGTTGTTGTCTAAGGTGGACGAATGCAAAATTAAAAGTAAAAGTGTAGGGAAAGTTGTAGAAAATTTTGATTGAGAAGGAATCTTATCCTCAGATGGGCTGGAAATTGGTATATAAATAGCACAAATTGAACATGTTGAAGATCAAGGGGATGTGGATGTTTAGAAATTTAGACTGGCTTTTTTCATCTGCTTAGCAAAAAAGGATTTGAGTGTCTTGTATTCAATTGAGAAAGGGAGAAAAACATTTATTAGATACATGAGTAACCACTTCTTAAAAAAGGAACATAATAATTGTCAAGGAAAGTAATACCTTCTATTAAGAGAAACAAATAATATTTATGGCATCTAATACTAAATAGTTTTGTAAAAACAAATCCCAATACAAATGTGGGAATATCACCTACAATAGCATGACTGTACGATAGAGAATATTGAATGGCAGATAAGGAAGCTACTATAATATAACTAAGAAGGATGCATGACTTTGATGTATTACAGTAAACCTCAAAGTGGGTAAATGAGGTGACTAGTCAGATTAGATTCTATAGTTGGACTAGAGCAAATGCAAGATAGTAGTTCCCAACCAAATATAGCGACCACATCAATTCATATGGCCCATTCTCTTTGTAAATACATTTTAAGGATTCTAAACTAAGAATATACGTCAAGGCTATCTCCCCCAAGTTTGCTATATAGGGACAACGCCTTCAAGGATCCTCAAAACAAAAACTGATCAGTCCATGATACAACTAAAAACACTGTGCCAACAACAAGAAAATATTAAGTAATTTCGTGTCATTTTGAACAAAACAAATAAGCTTATGCTACCATTGCTTGTTAGTTGTTGATAGCCCAGCCAAGATCCATATAGATATATTTATCTCTTTCTAAACATAACCTATATAGATATATTTATCTCTCTGTAAACATAACTTAATAGACATTCAGATCTCCATAACTATGAGTTGCCTTCTTAGACTCCAAAATTCTCATTTAGTGCTTAAATATACCCAATTTTAATTGGCAACATTATACCATATTATAGTGTAGATTTTCTGTTACAATATGTAGAGTTGAGAGTATTGGGAGTTTATGATTAGTAGAGTTGGGGTGTATTTTCATTATTATTGGATTTCCTGGAGAATTATGAATTTAGACTAGCTTTTTGAGTTACTTAACAAAAATGGGATTCGATTGTCTTGTATTTTATTGAGCAGGGAGGATGGGATTTGATTGTCTTGTATTTAATTGAGCAGGGGAGGATGTTCTATTGTCTCTGTACTGTTATATGATTCCTTGACCAAAAACATTTTAGTTATATTTATACTTTTTACTAGCAGCTTCTGGACAATCTAATTCAGAAGCCATTATATGTAAATTTTAATGGATTGTGGAAAACTGATAATACTATATTTATACTGTTATCATTACACTTAAAGCCTTGTATTATTAGACTATTCTTTCGAATTGGATTCATTAATAGTTTATACTTGAAAAATTAGAAACCAAGAGATTGATTGCCTGAAATTGTCTACATCAAAACAAATAACAAATACGGCATTTCCAAAGCCAAAACACAATGAGTGAAGACACAAAACCATAAAGAATAGGGCCTTTAGAGGTGGAAATATAAGATCCTCACTATAGCAGTTGGAGGAATAACAAACTGAATGGGCCTAGAGTGATAATGGACCTTCTCTAGAACCATGTGTTGTTGTTTTGGTTTGCAGTTTGCATGAGAGGTCATCTTTACCCTCATAGTGTTTGGATTTGGGGATAGGTTCTTTAGTGGTTTTCACATATGATTTACATTTAGTAATTTAGTTTAAAACAACTTGGTTTTTACAATCTTCCACCCAATATAGGGACAATAGCAGATGCGAAAAATAATTGACCTATTTCTATTAAATGCAATGCTGCTTGTAGACAATTTTGGTTTTTATTATAAAGATTGTCTAGAGATTAAAAGAAAATGGAGTGACACACTTTCAAGTGACTGAATTCTCATATACGAAGCATGTTTGTTAACTATCACGCTTTTAAGCTTCAAAACATGAAAGAAAATATTATAACTTTGAATTAACAATGGAACAATTATTTCTGGAAGTGAGGAACACCTGTTACAGATTTCAACAGCTCACTGGTTTCCACTTGAGTGGCTCAAGATAGCAATTATATGATCACAGGAACAATATTGATTACCTAATAAATATGCACTTAGCTAACATAATACAAATAATGATAAAGCTTACTGACGTGTTCAAATTACAAGTTCTTTGAGCCAGCACTTCAACATCAAATTATACTATATAGTCTGAGCTTTTAAGTTTAACTTGTGTCACATGATTACAACAAGTAAGTAGAGAAGGATCACAATGGATGCTTCCAAAGCTGCCGATGATGTAGTACAGGATAGAAAAGGCTTTTAAATTAGAGAAAATCTGTGTGTATGCATGATGGACAAAGCACAGACTATATTAATGAAACTACCGATGATGAAGTGGTACCAGCAAGGATAGAATAAGTAAACTACATCACATGGTAACAACCACAAGCTAAAAGGATCACAAGTTGTGATTCCATAACTACCGACGATGTAGGATAGGTTACTGGAAAGTTGAGATCGTAGAATACAAGAAAGTCTGCATACATCACATTGTAAGAATCACAAAGCTAGAAAAGGACCAAAGAGGCATGACATTGAAACTACTCGGGATGTTTGTACTGGAGAGGATAGAACACGTGCGGGATTGTTATTTAGTATTTACTATTTATATAGCGTGTAGATACTAATTATAAAAAATGTTGTGTATATATGTGATAGAATCACTGATACATGCAACAGACACTTAAAACTTTATGGACCTCAATGTAAACTTAGCCAAAAGAGGAGGAGCATAATATAAATCTGTTAAACTTGACCCATCAATAGGGTGCCCCAATTTATTTTCTCATACATAGCTATTCAAAAGTAGGTGTTGGATAAGACATTCCTTTAATAAACACAAAAGAAATTGCAGGAAATAGAAAAGAACACACAAATAAAACATCTAAGTTATGTTCTTGGTCTGTCAAATGATATTATATAGCGTGAGTCAATCATTGCTTTCTTTTCAAAATCATGTTATAAGTTTTTCCATAATTTGAATGTAGCTCAAAAAAATATTTTTTCTGGGATCAAAGTTTCTACTCACAGAATATTTTAAAGCATTCTTGTACAGTCTAACATATTGTTTGTATATGTATTTGTAATCCCAGGTAATATATAAATTATTAATAGTTTTAGTTATTTATAGGCAAAAAAATTTACTAAGGTTTGTCCACGTAGATTGCCATCGCGATATTGTCACGACCGGTTTTGCGACTCCTTATTATGCGGATCGTTAAGTTGATTTATGCCGACTTGATGAATCGACATGCCTTGGTAATTATTGAATTGGTAATATGTTGCAAATTTAAAATGATTATTTAATTGTGGAGGTATATTTCGTATGTGAATTACTGATGGTGGTTTGTCTTGTCGAGTGTTTGAGTGGATGCAGGTCGGAGGACAGGGGTGTGGTCGAGGAGAGAGATCTAGCTCCCCGCCTAGTGTCAGATTCGGATGCCGTAGAGCCCGCACACACCACCTTATAAATATTTTTTAGTGTGGCTTAGAGTGTTTAATGCTAAATGAACGGAAATAATATGTGCGATTTTATTTTATTTTAGTTTATCCATATAGAATGTGAAAGGGGATTATACTAATTTAAATGTGTTATGAATTCACTTATATCGTTATAACCTTACAAAATTCTTGTTTTCGGGTATTAAGGAATTCCCTAAATGTTCAAATTTTGTGTTTTAACCTTTTTTTTCCGTTACTGCACTCTTACGGAAGAGTAAAAACAAGAAACGGTTAGCTATGCTTAAAGAAAGGGGAGAGG
>MU225231.1:2114236-2140198 GCA_018584345.1 Thuja plicata
TTAATTAACCATTGAATCCATGCGCTAATAACAGTTTCCCATGCATTAAATGAATATGGACCAATCTTAATTAATAATGCATATCCCAATAAAATCAATTATGTCGGCCATAGATCTCAAATCTCATCAATAATAAAAATACTATTCCTTGACATTTCACTGTCTCCCTCGACATTTCACTGGCACTCAGCATCATCTTTTCTTTGCTTGGCATCACCTTTCGCTTTGCTCAACATCGACTTTGCTTTGCTCGGCATTGACCTTCCAGTGAATTGTCAATGCTAGATAAACAATGTATCACTTTTCCAAAGTGCCAAATGATCAAGTACCCTGGTGTATACTCATAACTCAACCATTTCCTTGGTCTTCTTGTTATCCCATTCTTTTCAAATCTTCATCAATCAATGGATAAGGTACTCAAACATACAACGATAGTCTCACCAGTTAAGGTTTGACATCAATGACAAAATAACAATTGTCTACATTGTAGCAATCTTTCCAACAGAAAAATTAGGGTAAGTGACTTCAAGCCTAGTTAGCCAAATTGATTTTTAATTGGTATCAACAATTTGCAAACTTTGAAAGACATGCACAACCTAGGTTGGAAATAAAAAATACTTGCTGAAGCCCTCATAATAAAATACCACAAGCAAAGTGAACAACTAGAGAATCAAGTGGCACTCACTCCCACAACACGACACTAACACACTTGACCTTTCACCCTGAAGTTTCAGAAACCTTATGAACCAAGGAACATCCTATGTCACTAAGAAGGGCACATCGATTGGTATCTTCAGGTACAATGCACACTCCATGTATTAAAAAAATCCACATACACATTCATCAACAAGCCACTTAAGGTTCTGACAACTCTTAGCAAAATAACCCAAGTTTCAATTGTATATATGTCATATACACTAGAAATAGGACAAGCTTTCGCTTGCTACCTATTTATTTGGTGGCTCAAAGGTGAAAAATCACTTTGGTCATTCCCTTGTGTTGATGACATTATTCAATTGTGTATTGTCATTGATGTTTACACAAATGTCTAATCCTATCCGAGAACAATCAGTTCATGTCGAGCACTCTCAGGCATTGAAGATGACCAAAGTGATTTTCAGTTCTAACCGAGTTCACTCGGGCATTATAGTGTTGGTCGGGCGTTGAAGGATTTCAGTGTTAACCGAGTTAAGTATTCAGTGTCAGCCGACTAAAAATAGTTTATAGTTTATGGTCAATTGGTTATATCCACCCGATAGACATAGGTTTTATTAATTATTTGGAAGGTTATTAAGGCCGACTTGATAAGACTTATCATATATATAAGGTCAATTTTGGATTGAATATGTAGAAGTAAGGAAGCGATATATGTGTTTATTGCATGAAGAGTGAAGGTGAAATCAGATGGGATTCTGATTGAGGACAGAACACACAGAGCTACAACAGAATATTTGATCAGTGAGGATCAAGTAATTAAATTCAGAATAGAGATTTGAATCAGCAAATACAGTTGCTTATCAAAATAGGTCAATCCATTGTTACTCTCTAACAATTGTAGCAGTGATCAAAATCTCTTAACAGAGTAGATTTAATAGTCTTTTGCAAATCCTCTCACAAGGTGACATTTCTGCATTGAAGTGTTTGAAGACCTCTAACAAGGCCACTCCTTATAGGGTGATTAAATCCTCCAATAGGGTCACACCTAACAGTGTGCTATTGGAACCTTTAACAGGGTTGGCTCCTAACAGGGCTCACTTCAGAAGAGTGAAAAATAGTGACTAGTTGCAATTGGTAGTTTTTCCCATATTGGGTTTCCATGTTAAATCTTGGTGTTATGTGTACATGTTATTTTCTTTATGGTTTATGTTTCTGCAATTAATTACTAAAGGATAATCACAGTTAATATCTTAAGATTTTCTATGTTAATCGAGTGACAGTAGAATATCTGTGTTAACCAAGCAATAGTGATAAATTTGTTTAAGAAATCTAAGGGACTTGGATTTGTTTTTGTGGCACCTGATTCACCCCTCCCCTCTTAGTTACTCAACTCATTTCCAACACCTTGATGGTGACTACTTCTTTTCCCACCAAGGCAAGCCTTCTAAAAATTAAAAAGATGGTTGTTGTTGTCACCTTTATCATACACCCAAGATTCACAAAGGCAAGGGGAGAGGATACTCAATGAAACATAGTAGGTACACCCTATGAAGTGCAAAGTGCACAAGACAATTCAAACACACATGGGTTAATTAATCTTATTGAATTGAAATGTGTTGGGAAAACACACAATTTTGTTGATTTTTTTTCTGCACAATGGTAAAGATGAAGGTTGGTAACCCATAAAACCACTAATCTACAAACTAGAAATTTATTGAAACTCAATAAATTAAAATAAAAAATGCAGAAATATTATACCTGATATTTTTACCAGTCATATGTGGTGCTTGATCCACGAATGTGGTGCTAGATTGTGTATATGTGGCTAGCAATTTTGTGTATATGGTGCAAAATTAATCTTATGTGTCATTTTATTTGCAAATGTGGTGCTTCTCCTATAACCTGCATAGAAATAGAAAACACAAGAATCAAATTAAATCACTAATGAGTATAATAATTGTCAGTTGCAGCTCAGGATCTTTCATAAGAAATATTCAATTCATCAATTTTTTCTTCAATCTATAACCTACACAACTTTTAAAGCTCTAAAATCAGGAATATTTAAGGGGCATTTCACATTGAGTTCACCATTTTGTATGAGAGAAAATTTAAGCATTAAGAATACATGCAAATAAATTAATGAGCTTAACCACCAAAAGTCTACTCTAAGCAATAATCCCAACTCCTTCAAGGAGAGAAAGTAAGTATGACAATCAAATGAATATAACATAATAATTACAACAACACGCTAATGCAGTTGATGTCACTATTATCTCTCTTGGCTCTCTCTTCTTTGTGTTGTTGTTGGGCTCTCAAATTTGCAGCTTCATGTATGATTGCACAAAGATCTAATAAATGTGGTTAGAGAAAAATGAAAGTGTTAGCAAGGGGGATCTTTTTGTTCCCTTTCCCATTGTTGTCAAAGTGGGAGAAAATTGGAGAATATTAGAGTTTATTTATGTGCTTTGTTATTGATGAATGTTTCCTTCAATGAAAAAGGGAGCTATTGTTAGAATGTGAGGTTGATGTGATCTATGTTTTCATTAATATTGTCATTGATATCAACATATCCTTATTCCATCATCTTGGTGAATCGGTTGTTGTGGAACTAATTGGCTTTGGCGTATCGGTTGTTGTGGAACTGACTGGCTTTGGCGTATCGGTTGTGTATTGGTTGATGTGCTCTGATAGTTTGTATTTTCACGTGGTTGAGGTTGTCACCGACAGGTTTTGGTGAGTGTTCTTTGTTGGATGTAACATATGGTTGATTGGATCGATCCCATTTGGGATGTGTATCCCTTGTATATTTCAGCCCCATATATGTATGTGTAATGTATTGATCATATATGTTGGAAATGAGTGCTTTGGAGATAGTGTGGCATGTTGGCTTGAGAAAGGCATTTTGTATTGTTTGAGGTGGTCCTCATTTGAGTCCTTACCACTATGAGAATGTCTTGGTATGACCTATTTCAAATTGTCTTGTCGACTTGGTAGATTTTAGGATGTTGTATATATAAGAGATAGGAGTTCAATTGTTGGGTATCTGAATTAGTGTCTGTCTCTGAATTAATATTTGTATCTGAAAAGACTCATGTGTGGTGATATGAAAAGTGATTGTGAATATGTTTACAACAAATCCATGTTTGTGTACATCATTATGTTGATCTCAGTGGTGGATTCCATCTCTTTTCATATTTTTTAGTTGTGAGCCTTATTGTATTGGTAGTGAGCCTTTGTGTATCGACAGTGAGCCTCTATGTATTGACAGTGAGCCTTTGTGAATTTGGCAGTAAGCCCTTCTAAAAATCACCATATTGATGTCACCTTAATAGGTGTTTTACATTTCATAAGAATTAGTTTCTCTATGGTTTTTCTCATTTTGGGTTTCCACATAAATTCTGGGTGCTCTATGTGTCAGTGTTTCTGTGTTCTTAAAGCTTACATTTATGTGGATGTTTAATGTGCTTAACCAAAAAATCTAAAGTTGTTAATATTATTGTTTATGAGTTGACAAATAGAGGAAAAGTTTTATAAGTTGTGGGAATAATTTATTCACCCCTTCTTAGTTATTGGACCTGTTCCACAGAAAGAATTGTAGACACTTAAAACTGATCAATTGCTCTAACGCAATAAGTTTACAAATATTAATCTTAAATTGTTAAGTAATCTTTATTATTTAATCAATTTGTGTCATTCTACTATAATCTAAATTCAAAATCATCATTTCTCTATAATGTCTTAATTAAGTGATTCTAATTAATTACTTAATATTTCATTAATTATTCATCTATAAAGAAATTAAATAAATAATCATTATTTAATCATTCCTTATCTTATTGAAATTAATTAAATAATCATATTATTTAATTAATATTTCTTGTTTATTTATGATTATTATTATTATTGATCGGTAAAAGTGTTGGAAATACAATATGGGAAAGCAAGATGTTGAGAGGGGAGGGTGAATCGAATCTTCAACTTTTATCTCTTAAAAAAAAATGATCCACAATCATACATAAATGTAATTGATCTATTATCCAGTAGCATTCATGATAGTAAATGAATAACACAAGACATAGAATTTTGGTCCCATAAACCCAATAAGGTAAAACTACGGTGGGGATGACACCCACAAAATCTTCACTAAGTTGTAGCAATAAAGTGTGCCTATTAGGGCTACAAGATTTGATCACAATATGTAATCTACCTGGTTAAAGGTCTGCCCGGTTAAGAGCTACAGATCATTACAATCTACCCTATAAAAGGATTTAAACTTACAACAAAGTAAGCACTTGGCTAAGAGATTTAGAAAGGTCTGTTAGAACCACTCTATTAAGAGATTTCACCTGATACACTTGTTAGAATGTTTCAAGATCTGATCCTTTGATATGCACTCTGATGCTGATAACGGATATCCTCTTTTCAATACCTTCTCTGATCTAATAATCTAATTTATCTTTACTCTGCTGCTCACTGCACTTTCACTCTGCTAGATCTATGCTTCCTCTATCAAAATAACCCTTCACACATCTCTCATGTACGCATACACCTTCTCTCTGTACTCTTAAAATTAGGGTAAGAAGCAATCTTCATTTACTTTACAGATCTAGCAATTAGATCTAGATCAAAAATTAGGATCAAATCCTTATGCTTCTTAGGTAATCCAATTTTCTGATTGGCTCCATGCCACGTAGTGGGATCAAATAACTAAATGCGTAATTGTCCCATTGAAAATATTAAATGCT
The DNA here is from genome assembly GCA_018584345.1 of Thuja plicata. NCBI lineage: Eukaryota > Viridiplantae > Streptophyta > Pinopsida > Cupressales > Cupressaceae > Thuja > Thuja plicata. The sequence goes on from MU225231.1 coordinate 2,119,639, forward strand.
TAGATAATTTGGCCCAAAATATTTTACCTCAAAATTGGTGTCAATTTTGACATACAAAACAAAACTGTCTTTCTCATTACAAAAAGACTCTGTCGCTCGACATGGACTGAACTTGGTAGCCGTGTGACTCATCAACTATTATCTTCTTAGCAATGACTGTGTCAGATAGCTCGGCCTATACTGGATAGCTCGGCCACAGTGATGACCAGATAAAACTGTCTAGATAAATGACTAAGTGTGGGACACTAATGATCAACAAAACTTAGAGATCAACAATTCTCCCCCTTTGACATTAGTAGCAAAAACACATATCATTTACATTCACAAAATTTTCCTAAGTACACAATGTACTCCCCCTTAGATTATAATTCATAATTCATACATTATCTGTTGGAAATACAATAATGGGAAAGCAAGATACTGAGAGGGGTGGGGGGGTGAATTAGATCTTCAAATTTAAACACTTAAAACAAACCGATCCACATTCATACATATATCAATCTAATGTAATATCAAATAGCATCCACACAATGAAGTAAATAACTCATAACACAAGAACTTTCTAATCAAGAAACCCAAATAGGTAAAACTGGGGTGGGGATGACACCCACAAAATTCTTCACTACTGCAGTAATGAAGTGTGCCTGTTAGGGCTACAAAAGTTGATTACAAAATGCAATCAACCTAGTTAAAGGTCTTCCCGGTTAAGAGCTAAAGATCATTACAATCTACCCTGTGAAAGGATTTCAACTTACAATAAAGTAAGCACTTTGTTAGGAGATTTAGAAATGTCTGCTAGAACCACTCTGTTAAGAGATTTTCACCTGATACAATGATTATAATGTTTCAAGTAATGATCTTTCATTATGCACTCAGATGCTGATGATGAATCTCCTCTTTCCAATACCTTCTATGATCTCACAATCTGATATGTCTTTACTCTGTTGTTCACTGTGTTGTCACTCTGCTTGATCTATACTTCTTAACAAAATAACCCTCTATGCATTTCACTTGAAAATGCAGTCGCCACTTCTCTCCACACACTTACAAAATAGGGTTTATAAGTAATCTTATATATCTATTCAAGTTTGGTAGCGAGATCTAGATCAAGGATCAAGATCTAATACTTATGTCTTCAAGGCATTACAATTAATGATTACAATAGGTCATGCATAGGATAAAACAATTAAATGCATAAATAACTCCATAAGAAAATATTAAATGCATACATATGTTGGCCCAAAAAGCTTATACAAGTTGGCCTGAACACTTATCCTCAAAGTTTGAATCTTTCCAGAAATGTATACAAAAACTGTTATTCTTGGCACTTAACATCTCTATCACTTGGCACTAAGTATCCTACTCAGCTCGGCATGATACAACTCGGCAACCTGAATACTGCTCAACAATGTTTCTCGGCCTTGGATAGTTTTAGCTCGGCCATAGTGATAGCCAATTAAACCTGCCTAAGTAAATGACTAAGTGTTGGTCACTAATCATCAATAGAACTTAGAGATTAACAATCTCCCCCTTTGATATTAGTGGCAAAAAAAATCTTTTCATTTCTTCATTTCATTCCATCAAAAATGTTGCCTAAGTATACTAAGTACTCCCCCTAGGAATATACTCAGAATTATACATACAAAAAGTTACATAAAATATATGCCTTCAAAATATACCTATTCTGTACTGATTTATCATACTGTATCCTTACCATCTTTCATATCCTTACCAACTTCCCCCTTTTTTTGTCATTGATTGCAGGTGGGGTTAAGTTATACTTGTCCAAAAATTGTTTATGAAGCTATAGGGTGGATGCAAATGTAGCGTCCCAACTTTCCTTGGCAATCTTCATAACTTCAAATTTTATCTCTAGCTCGGCAGCTAGACTCACTAAACTTTCTGCAGTTGAGAGATTTGCATTTCTTTGGGATAACTCTTTTGCATCTGAAATTTCCTTCTGTATTACCTCCAAGTGAGGCAACAGGCTTGTCTAAATGGTGATCAATTTGGCCCTAATCTGACCATCTTCAGCCATAAGCTCGGCTATTCTTTGTTGTGCATTGATCAACTTAGTATAATGTAAGGAGCTAGAGGTAGCATCCTTACCCAAAGTATTTCCAATTGATTTCAAATCTAACTATATCTTCTCAACAAGCTGTAGATTATCCTTTGTGAAGAATTCAACATCACATAGCTTCCTATACAAAGAATAAACATTTGCTGTGACTTTCTCCAAAATTTCTACAAGAGTAGAAAGTTCAACCTGTTTCATTGCAATCTCTTCTGAGATTTTCTCTAGAACTTTTCTCTCTAATCTCCTCTCAGACCATTGTAGAATTTTTTCATTGCTATTTATGTCATCATCAGTTACCTTCTGTACAATGTGAACTAACTGATCAATAATGTGAGCTTGAGGCATTTCATCTTCTAAGTCAAAAGCCTTTGCAAATATATCCTTGATGCCATGCAACACTTGCTTTATCTTCTATTCTATTTTCATTTCTTCCTGTCTCTTCTTCCTCTTAAGTAATTCCTAAAGAGTCCCTATTTGTTCAAAAGACAATTCATTGGGATCCCATTTTGGAATCACAATTACCTCATCTAATGTGACATCGAGAATTTGAGACTTCTTCTTCATAATTTTCCTTCTCTTCAATTCTGGTGAGCTGATGCTCGACTCCATCTTATCAATACCTTTTCCTGTGACAGTATCAATATCCATTGCCTCTTTCAATTATGTCAATATTGTCTATGGATCAGGCATACTTCCAATTTTAGGACCTATGGGAGTGGATGATGTAGAGTGTGGTAGATAAACCAACACTTGTAGTGCCTCTTGTTCCTTATGCTTGTCAACATTATCCTTCATCACTACTCCACTATCTAAAACTATTTTTACAATCTCTAAAATAGGTGAATTTTGTGAAGTTACCTCTTCTGCATCTGTTTTCTTTTTCTCTTCACCTATATGATCATTGATTACTTCAATTATCTCATCAATTTTCTCTTCAGATGTAGTGGTCTTTTCTCCTTCAGTCTCAGTTGCCTTAATAGGTGACTCAGTGTTTGTACCACTCGGCATATCCTATCCCTCGGCATTCAAATTGCTGGAATCATCAATTATGAAGTCAATTGGAATGTCTATAGTTGGATCAATAGAATTTGCTGAGTCTAATGCATCTTTAGTCTTGTCCTATTAAGTATCAATTTGATCTTGTGTCATATGTGGCTTAGGGGTAATCTCCACTTCTTTTGCCTTTTGATCAGATGTACCTTCATCAGATTTCTTGTCTTTTGGAACTATTAGTCCAAAGATTTACTTCCAAATCCTAGTACTCTGCTGTACTAATCCTTCAATATCATTTTTCAAAACAGTATAACCTCTAAGCTTAGGAACAAACCTATTCTTATATTATTCAATGAATTTTGCTCGTTGTTTTGATGTCAACTTAGGTATCACTTTGGCTAATGTACCTTCCCTGATCTGTCTCTCTGTAGTAAGTGCAAATTTCCATTTGCTTGACAAAAAATCATATAATTCATTCAACACATGGTTTCCTATCTCTGTAGGAGTTAACTTAAAAGTACTCATCATATCTAGAAGTGCGTCCTAAACTTTATGCTTGTCTCCAATACTCAATTTTTCATACTTAATGAATTTGAAAGTAGCTAACCCTGCTGAATTTCTCAAATTGTCACATACCTCATCAATATTAGTTGGTTTCTTGAATTGTGTTTTAGGTATGTTTCTAGGTTCATCAATCTCAGTCTTTTCATCATCACTATCTGTCTCCAAGTCCAGTTTCCTCCTTGGTCTCTTTACTGGTTTACTCGGCTCAGCCTTAGGAGAAAATTTAGCTTTCTTTCCAGAACTTCTTTCCCCAACCTTCTTCTTTCCATATACTTTTGTTTGTATTGCTGGAGAAGTAACAGTGGATGCTCTAGTCCTCAGATGATTAGCTGCAGGAGGTGTAACCTTAGGTTTAGCTTTACTCAGCTTTGTTACTATGACAATTGCTAGTTTCTTATCCTTAGCTTTCTCAGTGATCTCCTCAGATGCACTGACTTCCTCTTCTATAGATATATCTTCTCCTTGTCTAGTGGATAGGTGTATAGGTGCATCCTTAGGCTCTTCATCACTATTCAAACCAACCATTTTCTTTATATTTTTCACAATCTTCTTCCTTTTCCTCTCCATGGTTCCCTCCTTTAAACTTCTTTAAATTTTAACTTTAGCTTCATCAAAATTACCAAATCTTTCTGTTGTAGTATCAATTACCTCGACTAGAAGTGCAATGATGGTTTTTTATGCTTCATCAATGTTAATTTCATAGGTAAATGGTTCTAAACATGCTACCCTAGGTGTCATAGCCTGGATATATGTGTTATCCGTATCAACTAGAAAACAAATTTCTTCATAGTGCTTCTCCACTAGGGATATAGGAATCCTAGTCCTTAATCTCATTCTCTTTTTAAATTCCACAAAATAGCTCCCCATAATGCTATTGAAATTACTTCCTAATTTCTCAATGCATTCACTTATCTGAACTATAATGGGTCTATCCTTTTTCCAAACAATATCTCCCAATGTAGGAAATGTATTCTGAATGTAGAAAAATATGCAGACTAGTAAGGAACCAAACTTACATGATGAGCTCTTAGCTTTTCTAATTGATGCTAGGTTCTTGGCTAGTTGTGTTTTTTGTAGCTCGGCAAGATCATATGTATGATTCTTCTTAACAATCTTCCATGCCTGGTCAATGACTGTACAAGGAACACTATCCAGTTGACTCGACTGATAGAACTTATGTGCGATTACTCTTACTCCAAAATCAAGTTCTAGGTCTTTAATTGTAGAGATAGTCATACCTCTATTGTTCCATATAGCTCTAGTGTTCAATGTAATTTCCTCTTTACTATTATCTCTCATTGTTTGTTTCCCGTTAACAATAGGATATCCAGTCACTCGATGAATTATGTTTTTAGTTATCTTGACTAGTCCATTGTCCAACCACATACCCATATCATGAACTCGGCTAAGAATTACCTTAATCCATTCATCTTTGAAACCTTGTGGGAAATCAAGGGCACAAGTTAACCCTTTGTTGGCTAAATGCTTGAATTCTCCCTTTAGAACTCCATCAACACACAATTTGATGTAGGATTTTCTCAATTCACTATCACCTACTTCAACTATTTTAACCATGTAACAAGATATTACATCGTGGATCATAAGTACATTGGGTGGAATGGATGAGAGAGCTCTGGTCAGATCACTCTGAATCACACTTTCAGGAATGGCTCAAAAATTGAGAGGTGCACATTCATCATTCCGTACTAACTGAACTTGCTCTTGTTCTCCCTCCATACTTTTGCTGGTGCAAAAGAGCTTGCAGCCATAATCTTGAAATTAGGGTTTGAAAAATGAAGAACAGAGTACCTTGGCAAGTAGCACTTCATACTGTTCACCTAAGGATTGCCGATAGCACGTTGACAAAATCTTCGATGCTAATTTTGTTAAGATCAATTCTGCAACTTCTTCAATCACTCCGTAAATATTGAAAATCGCAACGTAAAAATGAAGAGTAAACTGTTCATCCTTTATAGACTTCAAAAGGTCAAGGTAGGTAAGAAATAAATGTTCTTCCCATTGAGTTAGTGTAAGCTAGTTGTCCTCGGCTTTCTAACTTGCATCCCAATCGGCTCACTAAACTTGGCCATCATAGAACTTACTTGGCCATCATAGAACTTACTTGGCCAACAAACTCAGCACACACTAAAGAACTTGGCCTTAGTGTCCACAACTGGTGCTCGACATCTATAGTGCAATTGACTCTTCTCAGCATTTTTGTCTTCAAAATGTGTCCTGGTGCATCTTAACATATGCAAATATGGACTTTGGCATATTTCATGTTAGGAACTGATGTAAGATAAGAATTTTAGATGCAGTTCCTTACATACCTCTTTTGCTTAGTTGGAGATGATGTGATCACTTGATCCATTGGATTGGGTGACCTCAGCTGCATTAGCTTCACTGCTGCATGGTTCAGATTTCTTAACCCATGTCTAGTTCATCTGTGCTCTAATCTGCTCAACAGTAGGAGCAGGTACAATCTTACAATCTTTCCTTGTATGACCAATTTTCAGACAACTGTGACAAACTAGGTTTCCATTCATCCAACTCTTAGAATTTCCTCTAAAATGTGTCCTTATGCAGTTTTCTAGAACATGTCCATACTCACCACAGTAATGACAACTATGCCATGTGTTGTAATCCCAATTGTAAGTATTTCCTTTTCTTGGTGATTTCTCTTGTACCTTTGATGTCCATTATTGTTTACCTTTAGATCTGCAATCTTGTGCTCTATGACCATATTTTTGATAGTTATAACAATTACTATTGATTCTAGGTGAGAAAGGTGCATTGCTTGCCTTTGTCTTACATTTACGTGCTTGATGTCCAAACTTATTACAGTTAAAGTAATAACCGTTAAAGTTAGTTTTAGGATTGGACTTACCATTCTTGCTTCGGAAAATGTTTGCTGTATGGCCTAGTTTCCCACAGTGGTGGAAAATAGGTTTGTTGTTTCTTGGCTTTGCATACCTTCTTTCACCTATCTTAGATGATTCTCCTTCTTCAGTGGTTGTATGTTGTTCAGTGTGACCTAATCCATAAGAATCTTTAGGTCTTCTTGATGCCTCCACTAGTTGTTCAAAGTAGCTCAAAGTTGTATTGGGATCATTCACTCTATTGTTAAGTTCTTTCTCAAATCTCAATTCATCTTTCAACTGACAATTCTCAGATCTAATATTTACAATATCCAAGTCTTTCTTGTTGAACTCTTGATTCACAAGTAGCAGTTGATTTTCCATGTCAACTTGATTGACTTTCATTATTTGTACATCATGTATTCTTTCATCAAGTCTGATAGTCATCATTCTTTTGTCTTCTTCTGCCATAGCCTTGTCATCTTCAGCTTTCTTTTTCTGTTCAACAACTTCACACATTCTTATTGATTGGGCTTCTTGTTCCTTTTTTAAGTCTTTGACTTCTTCACATAGTGCACTGTTCTTTTCCAGTAGATCTGCTATTGCTGCATCACTCTCAGTAGAATCTCCATTCTGGAATAGATTTGTGGTGTCCTCTTCCTAATAATGAGTGACATTCATTTGTTTGGCCAAATCTTTCCTTACTGTCAAGGACTTCTTTAATTCCTATCTTGCTGTATCAAGCTGTTGTAGTGCTAGCTGAATATCAATCTTTTGATTCTCAATGACTTTACCCATCTTGTAGATCTCCATCTCAAGATCTGTATTCTCAAGCTGATTATGACTTTCTAGAGAACTAAGCTCTGATACCAATTTTTGGAAATACAATAATGGGAAAGCAAGATACTGAGAGGGGGGGGGTGAATCAGATCTTCAAATTTAAACACTTAAAACAAACTGATCCACATTCATACATATATGAATCTAATGTAATATCGAATAGCATCCACACAATGAAGTAAATAACTCATAACACAAGAACTTGGTAACCTAGAAACCCAAATAGGTAAAACTAGGGTGGGGATGACACCCACAAAATTCTTCACTACTGCAGTAATAAAGTGTGCCTATTAGGGCTACAAAAGTTTATCACAAAATGCAATCTACCCGGTTAAAGGTCTGCCCGGTTAAGAGCTAAAGATAATTACAATCTACCCTGTGAAAGGATTTCAACTTACAATAAAGTAAGCACTCTGTTAGGAGATTTAGAAAGGTCTACTAGAACCAATTTGTTAAGAGATTTTCACCTGATACAATGATTAGAATGTTTCAAGTAATGATCATTCGTTATGCACTCAGATGCTGATGACAGATCTCCTCTTTCTAGTACCTTCTATGATCTCACAATCTGATATGTCTTTACTCTGTTGTTCACTATGTTGTCACTCTGCTTGATCTATGCTTCTTAATAAAATAACCCTCTATGCATTTCACTTGAAAATGTAGTCACCACTTCTCTCCACACACTTACAAAATAGGGTTTAGAAGCAATCTTATATATCTATTCAATTTTGGTAGTGAGATCTAGATCAATGATCAAGATCTAATACTTATGTCTTCAAGGCATTACAATTAATGATTACAATAGGTCATGCATAGGATAAAACAATTAAATGCATAACTAACTCCGTAAGAAAATATTAAATGTGTACATAAGTTGACCCAAAAAGCTTATACAAGTTGGCCTGAACACTTATCCTCAAAGTTTGAATCATTCCATACATGTATACAAAAACTATTCTGCTCGGCACTAAGTATCCTACTCAGCTCGGCATGATACAACTTGGCAACCTGAATACTGCTCGATAATGTTGCTCGGCCTTGGATAGTTTTAGCTCGGCCACAATGATAGCCAACTAAAATTGCCTAAGTAAATGACTAAGTGTTGGTCACTAATCATTAATAGAACTTAGAGATTAACATTATCTACATGATATACATGCCTTCAACAAAGATATTTATACATATTTTTGTACATCTTTTTCTGTTTCCAGTCCTGTTTCCCCCTTGTTTTTGTCACTAAAAGTTGTGGGGGTTAAGTTGTATTTGCCCAAAAATGGTTTATGAAGCTTTAAAATCAATGAAAAATATGTATCCCAACTATTCTTAACAAAATTCATAACCTCCAACTTAACTTCTAGTTCAACGGCTAGACTTACCAAACTATTTGTAGTAGAGAGATGAGAATCTCTCTTGACCAATTCTCGTGTAGTTGTGAGTTCCTTCTGAATAGCCTCTAGATGAGGTATCAAATTAGCCTGGATTGTTATTAGTTTAGCCCTGATTTGGCCATCTTCAGCCATAAGCTCGGATAATCTCCTCTATCTATGAGTCAAACTATAAAAATGGATGGAGCTAGAACTAGCATCCATGCTCAATGAACTCACGGTTGACTTCATATCTAAATGCAAATTCTCAATAAGCTGTTGATTCTCCTTTGTAAATAATGTATCATCACATAATCTTTTGTATAATGAAAAGACATTATTTGCAACTTCCTCAAGAATCTCAACAAGAGGAGAAATTTCAACCTATTTGGTAGCACTCTCTCCAGATATCTTCTCCAAGACTTTGTTCTCAAATCTTCTCTCAGAACATTGCATCAATTTTTCATTGGCCTCAATATTTTCATCAGTCACTTTCTGTACAATGTGAACTAACTATTCTAGTATTGGTGCTTGCTGATTTTCATCTTTCATATCAAAGGTTTTAACAAAAATAGTCTTTTTGTCATGCAGAACTTGCTTCTGCTACTGTTCCCTCTTCATTTCCTCTTGTCTCTTCTTCCTCTTTAATAGGTCTTGAAGGGTCTGAATCTTCTCATATGTCAAACTCTCAGGATCCCATATAGGAATCACAATGACTTCATCCAATGTGACATTTAAGCTTGGTGACTTTTTCTTGTTTAGCTTCCTCTTCTTGAGCTCTGGTGAGCTGGAACTCAACTTAGGTTCTGTGATCTCTTTTCCTTTGTCAATATCAATTTTAATTGTTGCCTTCATCTGGGTCAAGATTTCCTGTTGATCAAGTATACTTTCTATTTTGGGTCCAGTGGGAGTAGATGTTGTAGAGTGTGGTAGATCCACCAATACTTGTATCGCCTCTTGTTCTATAGGTTTATTTGCAATTTCTTCCATCTTATCTCAACTCTCTAGAACTATTTGTACAACATCTAAAATAGGTGGATTGGTATTGATTACCTCATTTTCTCCTTCTATCTTTGTCTCGGCCTCAGTTGTACGAATGGGCAATTGCACACCTGTGTATGTCGGCTCATTCTAATCCTCGACATCAACATTGTTTTTCTCTCCAAGTGTAGTGTCAATGGGACTATCCATTGTCAAATCTACAGTTTTCCCATCTCATGTTTTCTCTTTTGGTTCTGTCTTAGTCTCTTCTTGATCTGTAGCAGTTTCTTCTTCCATTTCCTTTGGCTCTGAGGTGCCTTCACCTTTCTCATCGGCCTTCTTAGTGATTAACCCAAAGGTTTCCTTCCATATTATGGTGCTTTGTTGAACTACTCCTTCAACATCATTCTTCAGTATTGCATAGGCTCTTTTTTTAGGAATAAACTTCCTTTGATATTGTTCAATGAATTTTGCTATCTATTTCTTGGTTAGATCAGGAATAACATTAGCTAGTGTTCCTTCCCTTATTCTTCTTTCGGTCATTAAAGCATACTGCCACTTTTGTGATAAAATATCATAAAGGTTTGTAGGAATAATGTTTCCTATTTCTATAGATGTCATCTTGTACGTACACATCATATCTAGCAATGCTTCCTAAATCTTGTGCTTTTTTTCTATGCTTAGCTTCTCATACTTGATAAATTTAAATCCTGCTAAACTAGTTATACTCCTAATATTCTTGCATACCTCATCAATATTGGTCATTGGTTTATGTGATGTTGTAGGGATGTTGCTAGGTTCATCAATATCTTTCTTCTTCTTCTTCTTCTTCTTCTTCTTCCAAGATTAGTTTTCTCCTTGGTCTTTTCTCAAGCATGCTCAGCAGTGCCTTAGTTTGAACTTGTTCCTCTTTCCTGAACTGCTCTCACCAGCATTATTCTTTGTATACACCTTTGTTGACTCAACTTGTGTGGAAACAATTGATTCCCTTGTCCTAGGCCAGTTAGTAGCAAGAGGTGTAGCCTCAGGTTTTGCTTGGCTTGGTTTAGTTACCTTGGAAACTACGAGCTGCTTCCCTTTTCCTTTCATAGAGATAACCTCTTCAGGTTCACTCTCTTCTTCTTCACTATACATATCTTCTCCATGTCCTATTGACAAACCCAAAGTTGCATCCTCTACTTCTTCATCACTCTCAATTCCAACCATATTCTTCAGATTTTTGACAATCTTCTTCCTTTTCCTCTCCATAGTTCCTACCTTGAAATCCATAGATATTTTGGACTTTACTTCTTCATAGTTTCCAAAAGATTTTGCTGGACTATCAATTTCCTCTTCCAGTAGAGCTATTATAGCTACAGATGTCTCATCAACATTCACTTCATAAGGTAATGGCCTTAGCCATGATACTCTCAGTACTACTGCCTACACATAGGTGAAATCTGTGTCTACTAGGAAACAAACATCCTCATAATTTTTCTCAACAAGTGATCTGGGAATTCTACTCCTCAATCTCATCTTTGTCTTGAATTCAACAAAATATGTTCCCATTACATTGTCAAAATTATCACCTAACTGCTGAATAAATGCATTGATTTTCTATGTGATAGGTCTATCTGTTTTCCACACTATGTTTCCAAAAGTAGGAAATGTATTATGTATGTAGAAAAATATACAAGTGAGGAAAGATCCAAACTTACATATTGAATTCTTTTCCTTTCTGATTGAAGCAAGGTTCTCATCTAATTGCATTAGTTGAAGCTCGGCAAGGTCATAAGTATGATCCTTCTTCACAATCTTCCAAGCCTAGTCAACTGCAATGCAAGGGACATTGTCTAGTCGGCTCGATTGATAAAACTTATGAGAAATAACCCTGACCACAAAATCAAGCTCCAAATTTGTAATCATAGAGATTTTCATCACTCTTTTGTTCCAAACAGATCCAGTGAATTCTTCTATGTTTTCCTTACTCTAACATCTCATTGTCCTCTTTCTATTAAGAATTGGATAACCAGCTACATGGTGGATGAATTCCTTTGTAATCTTAATTGGTCCATTTTCCAGCCATATGTTCATGTCATGTACATGACTCAGAACAATCTTGATCCATTCCATTCTGAAATCCCTCAGAAAGTCTAGGGAACGAGTTAACCCTCTCTTGGCTAAATGTTTGTGTTCATCTTTTAGGGCTCCATCTTTGCACAGTTTTCTGAAAGATTCTCTTAGTTTGTGATCACCAACTTCACTTATCTTGCACATATAACATGACCTAATATCATGAATCATGAGTACCTTAGGTGGAATCAATGATGGGGCTCCAGTTAGATCACCCTGGATGGCACTCTCAGGAACTGCTCGTAAGTTAGGAGGCACACAGGTGTCTTTCCTTACCAATTGAATGTTTAGCAACTCCTTCTCCATACTCTTCACTGTTGTGGAAGAAATAGTGTCCATGATTCAGAACAAAATAGGGTTTCAAAAGATGATGAACATAATACCTCGGTAGATGTTGAAATTTGCACTTTTACTTAGGGTAGCCAATGACATGCTGTAGAAGTCTTTGAAATATCTTTTGCAGAAATCAAGTTCACAAATTGCTCCAACACTCTATGAAATTCACAATCACAAGGTAAAAAATAAGTAATGAATGATTCATTCCTTTATAGGCTCCAAAGGTCAAAATTTAGGTATGCAATAAATGTTCTATCCATTGAGTGAGTGCCAAATAGTTGTCCTCGGCCGACTCAAAAAACTCATCTATCTCTCGGTTGCAACCCATACTAGCTCAGCATACACTAGAGAATTCAGTCTCCGTGTACAGTAACACTGTTGCTCAGCACCTATAGTGCATATTGACTTTTCCAGGTACATGTCTCAAAATTATGTCCTGATGCATCTCAACATATGCAGATATGGAATTTCACACTTTATATGTTAGGAACTAATAAAAGATATGAGATATAAACACAGTTCCTTACATACCTTTCTTGCTTAATTAGTGATGGTGTGATCACCTAATCCATTGGATTGGGTGACCTCAGCTATAGTAGCTTCACTGCTGCTCAATTCTATTTTTCTTACCCATGTTTGATTCATCTGTGCTCTAATTTCCTCAATAGTAGGAGAAGGTACCCTTGTCTTGCAATCCTTCCTAGTGTGACCGATTTTCAGACAATTACATCAAACTAGGCTTCCATTCATCCAACTCTTAGATTTTCCTCTGAAATGTGTCTTTATGCAGTTTTCTGGAACATGCCCATACTCACCATAGTAATGACAACTATGCCATGTGTTTTAATCCCAATTTTGAGTGTTACCTTTCCTTGGTACTTTTGCTTGTGTCTTTGATGTCCATTGTTGTTTAGCATTAGATCTTCAATCTTCTGCTCTATGTCCAAATTTTTGACAATTGTAACAATACCCATTGAATCTAGGTATGGGAAGTGCATTATTTTCCTTTGCCCAACATTCATGTGCTTTATGTCCAAAATTTTTACAGTTAAAGCAATAACCATTGAACTTAGGTTTAGGTTTGGACTTACCATTCTTTCTTTGACATATGTTTGCAGTGTGTCCTGGTTTTCCACAGTGATGGCATATAGGCTTGTTGTTCTTTGTCTTTGCATTCCTCTTTTCACCAATCTTAGATGATTATCCTTTCTTAGTAGATGTCTGTTGTTCAATATGACCTAATCCAGAAGAATCTCTAGATCTCCTTGACGCTTCCATCATATTTTCAAAATGATTCAAAGCTTCATTGGGTCTGTTCAATCTTTCATTCAATTCTTTATCAGATCTTAATTTATCTTTCAATTGATTGTTCTCAGATCTCAGATTCATCATTTCCATGTCTTTCCTACTGATCTCCTGATTTGCAAGTAGCAGTTGATTCACCATTTCAACCTAATTATTTTTCATCATTTGTACTTCATGTGTCCTTTCATCAAGTCTGATAGTCATCATTCTTTTGTCTTCTTCATCCATAGCTTTGTCATCTTCAACTTTCTTCTTTTGTTCCACTACTTCACATAGTCTTACTATTTGCATTTCTTGTTCTCTCTTCAAGTTTCTAACTTCTTCACACAATGTATTATTCCTTTCCAGTAGATCTAAAATTGCTGCATCACTCTCAGTAGAGTTTCCATTCTGAAATAGGCTTGTAGTGTCTTCTTCTGATAATGAGTGTCATTCATTTTTTTGGCCAAATCTTTCCTAGATATCAAGGACTTTCTCAATTCTTGTCTTGTTGTCTCACGCTGATGTAATGCAAGCTGAATTTCAATCTTTTGATTCTCAATGACTTTACCCAATTTGTAAATCCCCATCTCAAGATCTATACTTCTCAAGCTGATTAAAACCTTTTATAGGAGAACTAAGCTCTAATACCAATTTTTGGAAATACAATATGGGAAAGAAAGATGTTGAGAGTGGGGGGGGGGGGGGGGGAANGGGTGAATTAGATCTTTAACTTTTATCTCTTAAAAAAAACTGATCCACAATCATACATAAATATAATTGATCTATCATCTAATAACATTCATGACAGTAAATAAATAACACAAGACACAAAATTTTGGTAACCCAGAAACCCAATAAGGTAAAATTGGGGTGGGGATGACACTGACAAAATCTTCACTAAGTTGTAGCAATAAAGTGTTCCTATTAGGGCTACAAGATTTGATCACAATATGTAATCTACCTGGTTAAAGGTCTGCCCGGTTAAGATCTACAGATCATTATAATCTACCCTATAAAAGGATTTAAACTTACAAAAAAGTAAGCACTCAGCTAAGAGATTTAGAAAGGTCTGTTAGAACCACTCTATTAAGATATTTCACCTGATACACTTGTTAGAATGTTTCAAGATCTGATCCTTTGATATGCACTTTGATGCTGATAATAGATCTCCTCTTTTCAATACCGTCTCTGATCTAATAATCTGATATATCTTTACTCTGCTGCTCACTGCACTTTCACTCTACTAGATCTATGCTTCCTCTATCAAAACAACCCTTCTCACATCTCTCATGTACACATACACCTTCTCTCTATACTCTTACAATTAGGGTAAGAAGCAATCTTCATATAATTTATGAATCTAGCAATTAGATCTAGATCTAGATCAACGATCAGGATCAAATGCTTATGCCACTTAGGCAATCCAATTTTTTGATTGGCTCCATGCCATGTATTGGGATCAAATAATTAAATGTGTAATTATCCCATTGAAAATATTAAATTCTTAGATAAGTCAGCCCAAAATAGTTTACCTCGAAATTGGTGTCAATTCTGACATACATAACAAAACTGTCTTGCTTGGCACAAAAAGACTCTATCGCTCGACATGGATTGAACTTGGTAACTGTGTGACTCAGAAGCTACTATCTACTCGTAAATGACTGTGTCAGATAGCTTAGCCTATACTAGATAGCTCACCATAGTGATGACTGGCTAAAATTGCCTAGATAAATGACTAAGTGTGGGACACTAATGATCAACAAAACTTAGAGACCAACAAAAAGGCCGAAGCCACTAAATTTTATTATTGGCATAAAATTATTACAAAAGACTCCATTCACTTCGGGCACTGGTAGGAAAGAATGGAGAAGAAAACCTCCAATCTTTCTTTGGACCATAGGTCCAGATTTTGAAGTACAAAGTTTTTAATATGTGGGCATTCCCTCATTTACAAATAATATGAAGGCTTACCCTCATTTACAGATACAGATAAATATGGAGGCATACCCTCATTTATAGATAAATATGAAGGCATACCCTCATTTACAAATGAATGTGGAGGCAAACCCTCATGACAAATTATGTAATAAAGGCTTTTCTTTTCAGCTCAAATCATAAGTGACACCAAGGGCTATATCTGAACTCAAGGTGGTAAGACACCTTAAAATATCATCCTGTAGCCTTGGTTCTTTCTTCTATAATTCTTTCATTGATGTTCAATGCTTTTCCTGTGCACAAAAACCTCTAGAGAAAACCTTGCAAATGCTCTTGATATTCATTAGTATGACATAATATACTTCTGTTTAAAAAACTAGCTTTCTAGTAATATCAAATCTCACTATAGAAAATCCTAGCCCTAAGCCATCTTAAAAATTATAGTAGAAAATTAATGTTTTAGATCTAATAATTACACATCCCTTACAGATAACGGAATAAAGGAATCTAAGAGAATATTCCTGATTTTGAATCTTCAATTTTAGGATTGAAACCTGGATTTATAAAGAGAAATTCTCTATAGTACTAGTTTGGATCAGATTAAGCGCAATCAAATCACTATATATATATATATATAACATCCCTGTTTAAGCTAAAGTAGTACTTATGCATCTTATCGAAAGGAAAGGGAGAATCTATATCCTTCTTACCTAAATAATTTCAAAAATACTAACAAAGGTTAGTATAAAATAGACTGACTTACTTCACCAGAGCATATGTTTTATGCGTTTGTTAATTTGGGACAATCCTTGTCATTTTTTACTTGTCAGGGTAACTTTAAGCAAATGAGCGCCTTTATACAAAATTACCAAATAGAACATGAGGCTAAAGGCCGAAAGCCCAGATGTAACAATAAATTCAGAAATACAGATAAATCTATCTAACTCCATGATTAAATGATGTTTCTATCCATAGTTATCTTTAAGCACTGGTACAGAAAGGTGTATTAATCTGAACATGCATACATCGACCTATATATACCCATATATATATATGTAAGCATCCAATATATGTATATATATATATATATATATATATATATATATATGACTGTGTATATATAACTATATATGACACTATGTAGGTGATCTGCAATCTATATGTTCAAATTGAAGTGAAAAAGAAAAATCATCGTGTAACCCTACCAACTAATTCACTTCCCAATTGAAACCCATCAATGGAGGTATACCGAATAGGGTGTAAAAGTGGATAAATAAGACCCTATTAATCCAAAGCAGACAATGAACAATCCAAAGGCATGAATATTTTATTTTTATCCAGCAATACCCAACTAGCTAATGACCATTATGTTAGTCAAGTTTGTAAAGACAAATTTCAAAATAGGATACCCGTAGAGATTTGTCAGTGAGATATGACAGAAACGGTTTTCTAGTATTTTGAAGTTTTTGTCTCAGCATATATATACATATATATGTATATACATACATATATATATACATACATATATATAAACATATATATATATATGCATATATATATATACATATACATATTTATATATATGTATATATATACATATATATATACACATATACATATATATATATATACATATACATATATATATATATGTATGTATATATATACGTATATGTATATGTATATGTATATGTATATATATATGTATATATATACACACACACACACACACACACACACATATAAACATTTATGTTATATAGCTCTAAAATGTTAACTTATAAATAAAAACATATATCTATGTGTTGAACTGATTGTGTTTAAAAAGTGTATAAGCCTCCATATTATTTTCTATGATTCAAAGGGTCTCCCTTTAGGGATTAAACATTGATTAATGCATTACTCATGCCCTTGTTACTCCAAGTATTGTATACATTTTTTGAAAATTATCAGGTAATATTTAGCTAAAATGACCACATAGGTAGCCTTGCTATCCTTAAGATACATCTTAACATCTAAGCAAAGGGTCCATGGGGAAGAAACCATTCAAGTTAAGACTAAAGCATCAAATAAGATACCTAATTGAAAAAAAACATTGATCATATTATCTTTAATTTCAAATTCTGAAAGATACATAAGGTGAAAGAAGTTGAATAATCACTTAACATATTGAATCTAGGTGAACTAGAGGACCAAAGGAAATCTTAATGCTCAGCATTCCTCCTCGCCCACTCTAGAAGCATCATCAGTCAGAGAAATAATTATTTGTCTTTTAATTATGTGATGATTTCCTTCTTCCATCCATACCTCAATCAATTCTTCAGAATCTGAATCATCAAAGCAAATCCTATCTGTTTCCCCTACATCGTCATTGTGCCAATAAGAGTAGAACCAGTTACCCTCATTTGGAATCCTTAGGTGCATAAAGGCCATTAGGAATTATAGATTTCTCTTAATAACTGGTTCTCTGGATAGAAAGGCATGAAAATATTCAACAATCATAATGGGAATGGTCAGGGCTGGCCTCCCATCCAGCATATCATAGAACCTAGGCATAGTGATTGTGCAGTCTGGTTTTATATTTTGAATAACTTTATCAATGTTGCCAAGATATTTCCTTTTGAAAATCCACAAACATAGTTTCCCAATATCCTCTATCCTAGGGTCAACCTAAATAGCTAATGCAATGAACATAGATGGAATTTCTATATTGACCCTATATCTATCTGAGTTAGAAAGGAATTCACAACCCATGATTCTATACACTACTCTTAGAACAATGGATTGAGAGTTTAATAGGACAGATTTGAGACGGTTGGTTGTGATCTCTCCATCGAAGGCTATATGAGGAATAACACTTACTAACTTGATTGGAGTTGTCATAGTGCATCCAGTCTTAGATAGCCGAGGATATGCTCCCGAAGATGCAATAGGAGGCTAATAAATAGAAAGGATATCTTTCTCAGGAGGTGAAGAGTTCCCCCATTGTACCGAATGCCTAATTTCAGTTCGCCACTTGGGAATTTCTTGAGAAAAGTAGGAGCAGAGGGAGATGGAACATCATAAGTTGGAAATGGAGTGGGAGTAGCGGGATTGGAAAGGGAGCAGGGGATAACAGCTTAAGTTGATGCTAAAGGCGTGTACATTATCTTGAAATTTTTTAAAATAAGGTTGGGAAGGCTTATCCTTTCTAGATACAAGAAATGGAAAAGGGAGGATTTGCTACCTTTTGGCCCCGCCTCTTTGTAATCCTTAGAAGGTCAAATGTCTTCCCAGAAAGGACGTGCTTAAAATCCACATAATAGAATACTCCTTGGTCGCAACAGATTGGTTTTTAAAATTATTTTCCAAAATCCTTGGTTAAATTGAGATAATATATGTTCATTACTACAAAGGAATAATGTTCATGAGCAAAGAAGGTAAAGCTCTAATGCCTATTGTTCGCCTCTATAATTTTCTATGATTTTTGCACAAAGGGTAACTGTAAGTATGTAAGGATACCATATATAGCCCCTATATATTAATGTAAACATATATGTATATATGTATCATCTTAAAATGGAAGCAATTCCATGTTAAGAACATTTATCCCTCCTTAGGGGATGTTTTTGACAACCATCATATTGTCCTCTCATTTCTACATCATCTCCTACTTCTGTGCATGTTTAGAACCTTGATTGGGCCTCTCCGGGCACCTTCTATCCCACCTGACACATTTTACAGGGGTTCTGACCCCCTGGGTCAAGGTCGACCTCGACCTTGACCTAGGTTAGGGTCAAAATCGACCTTGAAATAGGTCAGGGTCAACTTTGACATTGACCTGGGTCCCCCTTTCAAATCTGGGAGCCAGTCGGCTGTCAGAGGTCATCAAAAATTCATTTTTCCCGCTTCTGGGTCGGCTATTTTGGGTTCTGAAGTGGCAAATTCTTAAATTGTATTTAATATAGGCCCTCTTCTAGGGGCATGGGTCTAATTGTAATTTAATTCTCCTATGTTTTCCTCTCTAGAAAATTGTTTCCTAGTTTCATATAAAAGGAAGCCTTTCTCTCTCATTTTCTCTGAGTCTTCTAAGTGCAAAAAGCTATAACCAAGGTTTTGTCAAGAAGCAAAAGGTTCAAGAATCCATTGTTCTACATGTTTCCAAGCTTTCAAGGTGTTCAAGTCTTCCCCTCAAGCATTCAAGTCCTCCATTAAAGATCAAGGATTCAAGCTTTCAAGCCTTTTGAAGGGATTTGGTTCTAACATGCAAGATTCATCATTCAAACCCTAGATCTAGCCATCATGGTGGTGTGATCTTCCTTCAAGATCCTTTGTGCATCCTCAAACACTCATTAATTCTCTTCAAGGTGGATTCCAAGCATAAAATCATGGATTTTTATGGTTTCTATTGAGTCCAAGCTTTCATATTTACATACTTGCTACATTTGAATTACAATTGCATATCTATTAAGTATCATAGCTTCATTATTAGATTCAACTCTACTACTTGCTAGAATTCTATACTTTATTGATTTCAAGGTTAATTCCTCAATCATGGTTTGACTAAGGAAAACCCCTCCTCCCCCAACAAAAAAATATCTTTTTCTTTCAAGTACAGGTGCGGGACTGTGGATTTGAACTCAGATCTGGATACCCTTTTCAGCGAACTATCGGTATCCACAAATAGATTTTCTGTCAGACCTGTGCAGGTTAGGGTCGAGATTATTGGGTCAGGGGTGGAATTTGTGGGTCAAGGTAGACCTTTTTCATAAGATGGCATCGGATTGGAAAAATATTTATGGTTTTTGTTCATCTCTGCATTCCGGTTCTGGATCATACTTCAGATTTTCCAGAAATAGAGTACAGACCTCAAAAAACAATATTCTTCAGATTTGCATTTCTTTAAGGTTGGTACTTCCTCTCATTCTTTTCAATTACTATTATATATCATATCTCCTTAATCATAAAACATAATTTATTATCTTCTTCCTTACTCTCATTTCCAAATGGTTGATTCATTTGTGTATTGATCCTTCTTTTGGGTTAATCAACTTGGATCCTTCATTTGTGCATTTGGGGATAAAAGAGGAACATCTTATCTTCCTTCCCCCTATATTCTTAATCACAATACACACAACATACATAAAATAAAAAATTAAATGTAAAGGTTAAGGAAATACAACACCTAATAATAACCAAATTTTCACCACTTTACATTTTGGTGAACCCGC
>MU225231.1:2166748-2180680 GCA_018584345.1 Thuja plicata
AATCCCATCCTAACCCACTTCCTAATGATGTCACATTCCTAAACTCTTGATTAGGAATTCAACTCATTTCAAAAAGTCCACAATCTCAAGCTCCCCTTCCCTCAAAGTCCACTTTCTCAAGCTTGGATTTACACCCTCACCATGCCTCTTTAATGCTCTCATAAATGCATCATTAAATGCATATATCCTCACCATGCCTCATTAATGATATCCTCATTAATGCCTCTTACATCTTTCATTAATGCTTTTTACACCTTTATTAATGGCTTCCTCTCTCCTCTCACTCCTAATTTCTTCTATAAATAGAATGAGTTTTAAGCTCAATGGGCCCCTAATTTTTTATTGTTGAAAGCATTGTTATGTTGTTCATAATATTAGAGACCCATATTGCATTGTAGCTTTCATGTTTTTGATTAAAAAAATCATCCAGGACAAGGGGACTGACCTGAATAGAAACAACCAACATGAGAAGTGCAGACTACCAGCACACCACCAAAGAAATCACACCCTTAGCCTATACCTTTTTTAGAACCAAAAACCAAAAATGAAAACCAATAGGCCCCAACTCCACCATGGAGCTGGTAACCAGCCTGTTACCCCTAACAGACCCCAGCTTCACCTTGAAGCTGGTAACCAGTCTGTGAAACTAAGTATTAGTGTAGTTAAGTATAATAGTAGAGTAGTGAGTAACAACAAACCAGTAACAAAAGTTTAACAGATACACAAAAAGGCCCACCGTGGCCAGGCAACGGATCCAATCAAAACAACAAAGCATGGAAAATCAAGAAAGTTACTTGGGGTTTTTACCCCCACCGCTCAACAACAACTTGAGCCAATCCTGTATGAGGAATTGGAACTGCTTCTCATCCTTGTGATCTTCCCCTAGATTAGCCTCTTTCTCCATTTGCAACAGTTGGAGCGTTGTTGCAGCCAAATGCATAACCTTAACCGTGAGACCAGCCACCCTGTCAAAGCTTTCACCTAACTTTTTGATCTCCTCCTTGACCTCCTAGAGATCCTTCTTGGAGATACAATCTAGGGAGGAGGCTTGTAGCACTTTAACATCCTTCTGTAGTTTGGAAAGTTTACTCACAGCTTCTAGAAAGCTCTCGGTCTCCGCTTTGTTTTCCTTTGAAGTCTCATCTTTTTTATCCCCACCAACCTTAGGGTTCTGAGTCATCACCTAGGGGTCAGGCACCGCAGTAGCCGTAGATGATGAGTCAGCATTCTTATCCTCAAAAATGTTCTTCTTAGAAAATCCATGGTGGGAAGAATGAAGTTAGCAAAGATTTGGGGTGAATCATGGCTCTTCTCAGCCCCGTCCAAATTCTAGGGGTTTTTTTCTTGTCTGCTCTCCTCAGTCTTGATTTTCTTCCCTTTCTTTGTATTCCCATTGGTATCCTTCATCTTTTCATCCTCCTTCTCTGATTCTTCCTCTTCCTCATCTTCTTCAATGTACCTCTTTCTACCATCTTTCTATTTGTAGCGAGTATTGGTTGCAATTTTGTGGGACCTCCGCCTACTTTCATTTTCATCCTCCTCGTCCTCAGATTCGATAGTAATTTGGGTTCCACTTGTAGACCCTGATTTGACCTTCTTGGATTTCTTAGGGGTTTTGGAGGAAGAAGAGGGGTTAGATTGGGAGACCATCACCTCCTTAGGTACCTTCTGAGATGGTGAGTTAATGTCATGTAAAGTGACAATACTTTGAGGGCATAAGGCAAGATAAAAATTGTAGAGGCGTAAGATTAGCCCTTGGTGGAGAATGCTATATTTCTACCTGGTCTTCATTTTTTCCCTAACATCCATGACTATAAATTTGAGGGAGTGAAGCAGGTAAAAGGGGAAAGAAATGGTGTCATTATACCGAAAGTGGTTTAGCAGTGGGAAATGGTAATTGTAGCAGGTGCCAAAGCGACCTTCCGAGGTAATATATTTAATAAGGATGAGACATACCTCATTCCAAGGGTTTGGCAGTGCCTCCCTTTTAAACCCCCCATGAATACAAACAGGGACCTCCATTTTTTTGAAGAATCTCTTCATGCTGGAATCATCCCGGCTCTTAGTAACCTTTTTCCATTTTTTCCCCTTAGTAGAAAGCCCCATAGCCTGGGCAATGACTTCTTCATTTATCTCAAAAGTAATACCATTAATGGTTATCCTACGCTCTATCTAGGTTTTCACCAACTATATAGAAATAATCTCATCAGAGCCTCCCATGGCTTCCATAAAAGGAAAGAAACCACCCTCCTTCAGGTAGGTAACAACACACTGGTTCTTGAGGAACCCATCCTCAATTCTAGGAGGTTCAACGTGCACCATGTTGCCACCCATATCTGAGTTGTACTTAGGGAACACTCATTCCTATGTCTCCAATGACATTCCACCTTTTGAACCACTGCCCAGAACCCACTTAACCAGAGCCTTATGGAAAACACAAAAATCACAGCACTAAAGAGCGGTTTTACCCAAGGCAAATAACCAAGTGGGGATATTATCCATTATCTTAATGAGTTGGTGAGTACAGATCACATGGTTGTCTGGAGTGATAGAAAATCCCCCGCATGTCATGAAATGATTTCCTTTTCTAAGTTTAATGCACCACTTAAACCCGTCCATCTTGTCATGCTCTCTCAGACTCGTGCCTTTACCCACGTCAGCACCAATTTTGAAAAAACCTGTACTTTTTCCAAAATTGGCATTAAGAGCCTATCTTTTTAGTATTCTATTATTATTAATTTCCTTCCCCATATCATTTTTAAAATTTTAATTCTCACCGTTCCTCGTAATCTTGTCCGCCGCCTTTCCCATCCAATCAAATTTGTCCTTGTACTCCATTGATTAACTACTTTCTTTTTCCACAAGCAAGGCAGTTTGCTTGGAAAGGGAGTCCAAATTTCTCTAGCACCTTAATCCTTGTTGATTAAGACCCATGGCTACCATCTTTTCAACCACCACATTGCCCTCTCTAAAAATGTGTTGGAGTTTGAAATCATCGAATCTAGGAAGCAGTGACCAGATGTCCTGCAGCAGATTAGACAGACTCCAACCAGCTCTAAATTTTCCCTTAACCATCTCAATAATAATTTTAGAGTCACCCTCAATGACCAGCCTTTTTATTCCCAGAGTAACCACCACCTTTAGGCCCCATAAGAGGGCAGAGATTTCTGCCACATTATTTGACCCTGTCCCAAGATTGATCACATAAGCGATGATCATATTACCATTTTGGTCTCTGAAAATACCTCCTCCCGTAGCAGATCCTTTGGAGGCAACTCCTTCAAAATTCAATTTGGTAAAATTTTCCTCTGGGGGGGACCACTTGGTATTCCTTTTCACCATAGTCTTAGAGAAATCAAACTCATAGAAGGTGGGGGCCAGCTACCATTCCTTGGCCACTGAGAAATCCAACTCCTTGGGGAGAAGGAGGAATTTTCCAATGGAAAGTATCAAGGTTTTCCTTCAGCAGATTATCAACCATCCGCACCATCCCTTCAACATATTTTTCCTCCCCTCTGAACACCCAATTATTCCTTTCCTTCTAGAGGCTCCAACAAACATGTGGGGGTAACAATCTCCATAGAGTGTTGATAAGAGGGTACTCCGCGAAGTTCCCCCAGTTGCAGACAAATTGATCCAAGTTCTCCATAAAGACCCAATCCAATCTTAATTTTCTCATTATTTTGGACCAAACCAGAGTCGCATAGGGACAATGTAAAAGGATATGGTTGACAGTCTCAACATGTATTTTACATAGGGCACATCTATTGACCAATTGAACTCCTCTCTTCTAGAGGTTATCCAGTGTAAGTATTTTACCATGGAGGGTTGTCCACCAGAAGAAATTGATCAAGGGGATTAATTGGGGAATCCATACCTTCCCCCAGCTCTTTTCATCAGCCACAACTTTTAAGTTAGTTAGATATGCAGATTTCACCGTGATCTCCCCCGACTAGTTATGACACCAAATGGCTTTGTCATGTTATGCATTGTTATAATTTCTACTTTTAGAGCTTAAAATGCATAGTTCTTGAGTATGTAGATTAGTTTTATTTTAATATTTCATTTTAGGATTGTATATGTCACTGAAAAATGCATAATCTGAGGACAATTATAGCATTTTTCATACTCCTCCTAGATAGGAAGCAATAGGTCGATTTTAGTGATTGATATGCTTGCTAACCTTTGTTTTTCAATTAGTAAATTGTTGCTTTTTTATTTTCCTAATTCATTGGACTCTCTTGTTATGGAAATTTGTAGTAATTGTACTATTATGAAGATTGAAATGTAGTGGGTTCTTTGTGTAGACACTTAAAATTATCCCATCACTTGCGAGCAACATTTTACTAATTTTCATCTAGATTAATTAAATAATCTTTATTATTTAATTGATTTATATCTTTCATCTAATTTCAAATCTAAATTTGACATTTTTATCTATTTATTACAATTAAATTCTAATTATTTAATTTACTAATTATTCCTCCAATATTAATTAAATGATTTTATTATTATTTGCTTAATTCTTTCTCTCAAAATTTAATTAAGTGATCTTTATTATTCAATTAAGTAATTTTCTTAAATCTTCATTCATCATAATTAAATGATTATTCCAATTATTTAATTTACTATTGTGTGTGTTATTTTTTGGTTCCTCCAGCTGCAACACAACACTTCAATAATGTTATGATAATAAGCAGAAAAATGCAAATATAAACATGGAAGAGAACACAAATGACACAGAGATTTAACGTGGTTCACCCAATCCCTGGGCTATGTCCACCAATAGCGAGTCCAATATTTTATTATTATCCAGCGATTACAATCTGAAACCTGCAACTCAATACCATCACAGGAAGCTACAAAAAATCCCTCATACAATGAAATCTTGAAACCCTAAGCCCTTTTCACAAGCATATTTGACCTAACCTAATTAGGGCAAAAATTACTCCGACTAATAGAAAATCAATGGTCGACCCTATCAAGGGCTCTGCACCTTGACCCCGCATGGGGCACTGCCCCAGGACCCCGTAAGGGGCTCAAATAGATATGTTTGGGGGGGAAACTGCGCCGAAAGAAACTGAGTCTGATTAGGCTCCACTTACATAACAAATAAGTCATTGCATTAGTGAAAAACAAAGGTTAGCAAGCATATCAATCACTAAAATCGACCTATTGCTTCCTATCTAGGAGGAGTATGAAAAATGCTATAATTGCTAGGAGTACAAATTGCTAGGAGGAGTATGCTAGCTTTCATGTTATGCATTGTTATAATTTCCACTTTTAGAGCGTAAAATGCACAGTTCTTGAGTATGTAGATTAGTTTTATTTGAATATTTCATTCTAGGATTGTATATGTCACTGACAAATGCATAATTTGAGGGAAATTATAGCATTTTTCATACTCCTAGATAGTAAGCAATAGGTCAATTTTAGTGATTGATATGCTTGCTAACCTTTGTTTTTCACTAATTCAATGACTTATTGAAGTGTTGTGTTGTAGCTGCAGGAACCACAAAATAACACACACAATAGTAAATTAAATAATTGGAATAATTATTTAATTATGATGAATGAAGATTTAGGAAAGATTACTTAATTGAATAATAAAGATCACTTAAATAAATTTTGAGAGAAAGAATTAAGCAAATAATAATAAAATCATTTAATTAATGTTGGAGGAATAATTAGTAAATTAAATAATTAAAATTTAATTGTAATAAATAGATGAAAATGCCAAATTTAGATTTGAAATTAGATGAAAGATATAAATTAATTAAATAATAAATATTATTTAATTAATCTAGATGAAAATTAGTAAAATGTTGCTCGCAAGTGATGGGACAATTTTAAGTGTCTACGCAAAGAACCTGCTACATTTCAATCTTCAGAATAGTACAATTACTACAAATGTCCATAAAAAGAGAGTCCAATGAATTAGGCAAAGAAAAAAGAAAGATCTGACATTTCTCCCCCACATCCATCTTTACAAAAATTGATGTCAATTGAGCCACCAACATACCAAACATTTCCAGATGATTTGTAATTCATCCAACATCCTCCACTCTCAAGGAATGTAATTTCTTCAAAAAAAATCACTAAAGATTTGGTTTCATACATCTTGCTAAGTTTCTTTTGTAGCTTCTTTGCAAATGAATCTTCATGGACATTGATTAAACTAGAGTTTGTAATACACAATCTAATTAAACCCTTGGTTTTATAGTCCATAACATCATATTTATCAACCTCAGATGGATCTGCAAGTCTCAATATATTCTCATCAACAACATCCTACATGAATCTATCTATTAAAAGATCTTACACCTTCAGCTTTGACATCTCAAAATAATTTCTAAAAAAAATTCCACCTCTACTCTCCTTGATGAGCTTGCCATTTGAAAATTCTTGCAAGAAGATCACAAAGCATCTTCTATACAAGCTCTCGTTCAAAACTAGATTAGTTTGATAAACCCAAAATCCCACAACAAAAGCCAAAAGTGATTAGGCTTCGATGCCACTTGTAACAAAGTTAAGGTAACATAAAAAGTATGAAAAATATCTTAATTCTTTATAATACTTGTAGAAACTTAATAGAAATAAACAAAAAAGAACACACATACCGCAAAAAAGTGATTGACCTAGGTAAAATCTCTTTTAGGAGAAAATCCTGACACCAAAAGCCACCTAGTATAGTATTCAAAAATCAATAAAAAATTACAATATTCTTGCAGAGAAAGATTCTCATAGGAGTATCACTAATGGAGATCTAGAGGCAACCCAACACCTATCAGACTCATTGAATACATCATAATACACAATTATAATACAATGCCCTCATAAAATAGCATTTCCTTCTAGGGAAAAAAAGCACAAAAGACATCCACAATTAGATCTATAATGTAAAGATATACCCTTAGGATTCAAAATGATAAATTATAAATGAAATTTTTTTCCGGGGGTAGTGCCCTTGACCGCTAGCTGGTTAGGGGACTAAATCCCACAAGGGGAGTATCCCCCATGTATAAATAATACCTTTTTACTTTATTTTTTTATTTTATTAGTGATTGCTTTTGACTGGACCTTTCAACAAGTAGGGTCCCAACAAGAGACCCCATCCACAATATTAAGCTAATGCATTAGCATCTCCCTAGTATACATTGTATCAAGTGTGATTCAAACCAAGGACATAGTATCAACAATCTGCTTACATCTATCGTTGCACTGTAAGGTCAACCACAATAGTACATTTTTTATTTCAAGGTTGAGACACCATTTTTCTAACTAACTAACTAATTGTACATATGTTTGTGTGTGTATATAACATACATACATACAAAATCTATAATGTTAGAAATTTCATTTATTAATTACATACTTTTGAGTTGTGATGCAAATACATCTCTTGGACATCAACTAATTTATAGGGAAATAAATATTATGTGAATTTTTCCACAAGAGAAGTTAAAGTTATGCAATAAATCTTTAGAATTGAAAGAGAGATAAAAATAATAATAAGTGATATTATGATCCTTTTACTAAAGGAGAGATTAATTAATAATAATTATAAATACTCTTATAAAAGTGGAGGAATAACTATAAAATGAAACTTTTTGGAAGGGTTTGATGATTTGGAAATCACCCCTTGAAAGTTATTATAAAGCATTCATAATGAGACTTAAAAGGGGCATGGAGATCACTTGAGGAAGAATAAATTATGGATTAGTGGACTATGGACACTTGGAGAAGTTAGCACATAATGTGTATCCAATCAAGGGTAAAATACACACTCGAGACTACCTTAGCCAAGGTCTGGGTAGTTTTAATTATGTTGAGCATTATTCTTATGGAACCAACACTTGTATAGAGTGATGTAGTACCCTTTGTTTCTCCTATAGGTGTCATATCTATGAGTGCTAAGACAAATGAATTCTTCTTAGAGTGCAAATGACTATTCCAACTATTCTAAATACATAGAAGTATGGGGAACCCTTCATGATAAATATAATGAGAATATAATATTTTATTTTGGAGATAACATCAATAATATCCAGACACATGCCCACTATATTCATCCTTTCCAAATTATTTATCCAACACCAATATCTCAATAGTTGAAGATTGTATCCTATCCTCATAAAATGCAAAAAACAATTCCCCTTTAGATTTGTATTCTTCTCAAAATTCTTCATGGTATAATTGTAGTTACCAAGACTAACCTCTACATAGGGATCATAAGTTCTATTTATATCTATATTTGAGATACATCTAACCTTCATTAGTTTAACATAGAGATATCATATTTTCTTTGCCACATCATAGGTGTAGACACCTAAAATTGTCCTCTCTTAAATGAATAAATACTTTTATTTAGTTAGTTATCTTACCATAAGTCCTCTATTAATTAAAAAATATATTTATTATTTATTTAACTAATTCATTAACTTCTTCCTCTTTTATTTATATTCATCTTTATAGTAATTTATTTAATTCTTTTTTTCTATTAAGTATAATGTAAACACATTACAAAAGGTAGCAGTTGTTTATACTATCTCCAAATTAAACTAAACAAGAGGGTACCAAGCCCTAACTAGATACATCACAACTATCTCAACCATAGATAATTTATACAAAAATAATGAGGACTTCAAAGATAGACATTACAAAATATACAACAAAGAGATATACATCATAGATGCTACTAAGTTCCTACAATATATATACATATCAGCACTAGGTTTCTCCATCTAGAGAGTTGGTATATTTAGTCTCTTCAATCCATGTTGTCCACCCTTGTGGGCCTTCCATCCACTTATGAAATTTACCCCAACTTTTGGGGTCTAGAAAGAGTTGCACAACTAAATCTACAACTAGGATCTTTGTCTCATGATCCTACACCTCCCTCCTTCTCATCTCACCAAGGTCTTTGATGAAATTGGTTAAGTCAAATTCAAATGGTGTTCTCTCCTCTATTTGTCTCATGCATGTAAATCCATGTGAAATATCCTTAGTGAGCATCTTGATTGAGTCATCCCAAATAAATCTCTCAAACTTCTTCCTTTCCAGTCTCGTGGTCACTATAACCTACCAATTAACACCATGGTTTATGAGTTTTCTTAGAGACTTAGTAAGTGCACTATCTCTACCAATAAACAAATCATCATTCTTATACTTAAAAATAATCCATAGTAACTCAATAGAGATAAAAGACCAAAATACATCCACATCTTTCTCGAGGACAAAGCCAAATGCAATCTCAAAAATACTAATATTATAATTGACAAAGAGGGTAAAGATATCCCAGATTTGTTTTTCAAAAAGTATATGATTCGAGGTCTCAGGTAGTCTACAAGAAGTGCACATGTTGGGTTCCCTATTGGCTTATTAATAGGCAGTTCATGTAGAAGAAGACACCACAAAAATATTTATTCTTAGGTTGAACAAGTCTATTCCAGATATTTTAAAGGACTTTCTACCAAAATGATGCATTTTGGTTAATAATTTATCAATCATTCAAATGGGAAAAGAAAAAAAAGTATCATTATCAGTGAGGCAACTATAAATGGTTTTAGCTTTGAAATTAGCGAGAAAGGATCCATTGGTCCATCAGAGTAAGGTGTATATGTCATCAATGATATCACCCGGGTTTGAAAGTGAAAGGGTTGTGCAAGCCTCCCTAAGCATAGTGTAATTCCTCCATTATGACTGGGGCACATCAAATTTTAGAAAAATCTCATTCCAGGTAAATAATTGCCCCTCTTTTATGATATCTATAAACCTCTCAATCCCATTTGAGTCCCAACTTATGGCCAAGCATCCTTGGAGATCTCTCACCACATACCTTATCTTCCTCACTTATAATCTTTTCGTGAGTAATTAAATGCCTCACACTTTCAAAAGCTTTCTAGATAGATCTAAAAATTATTAATCCTAATGTTTTAATAGAGAATTGACTAGCAATAAGGTTACTAAGGGGTAGACCTTTCAACGTAGGGAATTTTTTTGGAACGGGCTTAGAGATATTATAACTTACCATATCTTCCATGGTTCTTCCCCTTGGAGTGATTTTTCACTTGGTGACCAATGACAACCCTTGCAGTTGCACATACTTTAGCCTAATACCCCTTTGTTCTTACTCATTATACACCATTGTCATATGATTGTGTGCTTCTTTTTGTTTCCATTTTCCATCTAACCATAGGAAATCCCTAATATATTTATATATGTAAGTGAATTGGTAATTATTAAATAACCAGAAAGATGTGTAGTAAATATTATAGGATGATATTATTTTTGAGACACCTAAAGCCTACCTTTCAAAGATAAGTATTGCTTATTCCATTTCCTTAGCTTCTTATCAATCTTCTTCTTGATTCATTCCCAAATATCTTCTAGGTTAGGGAAGATGGAGAAAGGGATGCCCAAATACATCACTTAGTGATCTGGTCCCCCTCACATTAGAGGTAATTTGTTGATCCAATTAGGAGGATTTTTATCCCAACCTAACTTTATGGATATAGGAAGGGAGACTATGCTCCCTGAAGCCTCATAAAAATGTCAAGTTTCATCATTAAAGAAGAGAATTTATCCTCCTCCAATTTGACTAAAATAGTTGTGTCATATATAAATTAGATGTTTGAGAGGTCTTCCCCATTAGGAAGAGTGATTCCTTTGACCCTAGGGGATAGTGATTCATCCCTCAAGAGTTAATATAAAGCATCTACAACAATAATAATAAAAATGGTAGGTGTTAGTGGGCACCCCTTCCTAATGGATCTAGACAAATCAACCTTTTATGATTTATATCCATTGAATTCCACACAAGCCCTCACATATTTCAAAAGATTCTTCATCATTAAACGGAATAGGTTAGTGAATCCAAGGCTTTTTCCAACATCATGAAAATGAAAATCCATTCAATCTTTTCATAATCTTTCTTGATGTCAGTCAACATTATGGCCACACTTTGATTAGTCTCCTTAGCCTAATTCATAGCTTCCCAACATGTAATAATGTTCTCTAGGATATACATACCTTTCACAAATTTTGTTTGGGTGGTGTTTACCACCTTAGGGAGTACTTCCACTAATATCATTTCTATCACTTTAGGTAGGATCTTAGAGGAGACGTTTAACAATGTCATATGCTTCCAATTTTTAATAAGGCACATGTCCCCATCTTTAGGTATTAAATTGATAAGTCCACCATTAATTTCAACCCCTCAGGACCCCTGTTCAAACACTTCTTTGTATACCTTAATTAAGTATTCCCTAATCCATTCAATATTACTTTTGTAAAACTCAACTTACAACCCATCAAGGCTCAATGCATTGTCATTATTGAGGGAAAGTATAACTTTTTAATCTCCTCTATATTTATCTCCCTATTTGACTTGTAAGATTATTATTGATTCTTTTAGGGATGATGTTGCTAGTCTTATCCCTGACTCTTTTCTTGTCCTGGTCATCATCTTCCAAAGAGAAAAACTTGTTATAGAATTGTGCAAAAGCTTTCAAAATGTCAGCTTGGTCTACAATATTACTATCCCCTTCCCAAATACAATTTATTATTTCTTTAGCTTATTTTCTCTTAAGGATTTTAAAAAAAGACTTTAGAGCCTTTACCCCTATGTTCTAGCCAATTCAATATAGACCTAGTCTTGATACCTTGAATTTTGACATTTTGGATTCTTCTCAAAACATCCTTAGCATGAATACGGACCTCCTTAGCACCTAGGTTAGAGGGGTCTTCGTGTAGGAACTCTTTAGACCTTATTATCTTGTTATACATATAAAGATCCATACTCCTAATATATTTGTCCTGCTTCCTCCCCACCATCTGAAAGAGTATTCTTCAACTTTTGACATTTTGGTTCCTTCTATCTCTGGCACTATATAAGCTAGTTTTCCATTTATCAAATTGTCTAATAATGTATACAATTTTTTTAAAACATCTGCATCCTTCAACATGCTAATGTTTAGAGAAAAGGCCTCCCTTCTTCCTTGGGGGACTGGTGGGGATTTTCATTGAAAGAAAATTACTTGGATAGGGTGGTGATCATAAAGGGTATATGGAATTATCCTTATATTGCAGCCATTGTTATCCTTTTTGAACTAGAGGATGTCATTGTTAGCATAGAATCTGTCTAGCCTAGTGTACATTCTTTTAGCACCTTATTGGTAGTTGAACCACATAAACCATATGGATTTGAAATTATTATTTCTCCCTACCATCAATTCAATAATTATGAGTTTGTTTAACATTCCATTCTAGAAAATCTTATCATTGCCTTTCCATTCAAGAAAAACTTATCATTGCCTTTCCATTCAAACTCATTGGCCTCTGCCTTATCTTGAGGATTCTCTATTGGTTTTTGATTGAATTAGTTGTTAGGTTGTTAGGATTTACAAATAGTTTTCAAATTTGGCATTCATATTTTGGCAAAAAAATCGTCTTGAAAAACCACAAGTAATAAATCAGTGCATTCTCTTGAGCTTCCCCGTCGGTAGTTTTTAAATTTTTGGTTCATTGGCACCTTTGTCTACTAATAAAAACCTCTACTAATTGATGCCTCCACATGTGGATTAATGTCTCTACTTAGTTAGGGTTTTGTAATCTTTTTTGGGTCTTTGTATTTTAGGGTTTTATCTATTTTATAGTTAAAATTGCTTTCTATTTTTAGGATAACCCTATACCATAGAGTTTCCAAGGGAATATTTGGAGGCACTCTATGTTGACTTTGTGGTGAGAAGCTCCATGGAGATTTTTGGCATGGCTTAATTCCATCCCGTGGATGGGGTTAAATCTAGTGTTTGTACGAGGCATTGATAGTTTGATCTTTTGGTGCAACAACAAATGATTCCAACAATTGGTATTAGAGACTTGGGTCACGGGTTTGAGTCTCCCTTCAGTAGGTGCTAGAGGCTCAATCGCTACTAAGGGGGATATTGTTGACTTGGTGGTTAGCACCTGCTTGGAGATTCGTGACATGGCTTAACCACCTCTCATGGATCGGGTTAAATCTGGTGTTTGTATCAGGCATTGATAGTTCAAGCTTTTGGTGAAATGGAAAATTATTCCAACACTCTTATGGTAACCTAAATAATATGCATATCCACATTCTCACTATATTCATTGTTGCTAAATTATTTATCCATCACTACTATCTCAATAGTGGAAGATTATATCCTATCCTAAAAAATACAAACAAAAAATCCACTCTAGATTTGTATAATTCTAAAAATGTTTTGTGGTATAATTGTAGTTACCAAGTTTTACTTCTACATACCAAGTTTTACTTCTACATAAGGGTCATAAGTTCTAGAGATATCCATAGCTAAGAGACCTCTAGTAACCTTCATTAGTTTAGCATAGAGATATCATATTTGTTTAACAACATCGTAGGTGTAGTCACCTAAAGTTGTCCTTAATTAATTGAATAAATATTTTTATTTAGTTAATTATTTTACCATAATATCTCTATTAGTTATATATAAAATTATTATTTATTAAACTAATTTATTAACTTCTTCCTCTATTATTTATATTTATATTAATATTTTTATAATTTAATTCGTTAGCCTCTTCTCTCTCATAATTAAATAAATATTTATTTGTTTAATTATCTAATTTAAACCTTTCCTCTATTAATTAAATGAATGTTTTTATTTATTTAATTAATTCATTATCCTTTTTCTTTCTAATCATATCCCTTTATCTCTTTCAACCAATCTGAATATGTAGGCATGTGACATGTATATGTCTATACAAATAGCCCTAAATTTCATGCAACATCAATCCATTGAGAGGAACCTCCTTACAGCAATATGGTGAGAATGCACGAAATAACAAAATATAGAGCAATAGCAGAACTCAGAATGAATCTATTGATCGCGGGCCACTTCGAGGGGGTAACCTCCTTTGAGCAAGCTCAAT
>MU225231.1:2180780-2194117 GCA_018584345.1 Thuja plicata
TGAGCAAGCTCAATACAATAAATTCATCGGTGTCCATCAAAGGCCTCAACCTACTCTTATATACTAAGTACAATCTAGAAAAGTAATACTACCTATGCATGTGGGATAATAAAATATACTCACGGGACGACTTACAAAACATATGCGTCTGACAACACTACACTAACAAAATAAAAAAAAGGAACACACAGGTTCCTAACATCCATGTGCTTTCTTTTGGTTAGAGAATCACATTGACGAGGTCCCCTTTTTCTCTTTTGGCCGCGAGCTTTCTTTCTTGCAGGACATGTGTCATGTCCATGGAACTTTGGAAGAAATGATGTAGTTTTCTCTTGTTAGAAAACCTGTCATTGTGACACATGTCAGGGTATCCTCCATGCAAATTTTTTTATCATCCATTAAGTGGACAATGATTGTGCACAATATTTTTTTATTCCTATGGACATGTGTCTTGTGGATTGTGCTTGAGTTGGTGATTTCTCTTTTTGGTCGAAGTGATGATGACTATGGGCGGTCACCTTTCCAACACATGAATTTGATTGAGGGAATATTTTATGGTTACAAATGGCTTTATAAAGGGGAGAGTTAGTTTTTTTTCAAAGAGATTGGGAGGTATTACCAGGAAGAGACCAGTTATTTTCACTAGCAAGACCATTTTTTTTATGCTATTATGAGATACATGCAGACTTTATTTCTACCATATTTGTGTTAATTGAAAGTTTGACTGTACTTGAATGAGCCTTTTGAGTTTAGATTAATAATGAGTATATCTTAAATCTATGTCAATTTTGAGTAATAGTTATCTTGATAGACTCTAGAATTTATGTATGAGATTACTTTTAGTGATGGACCATGTTAAAAACTCTTATA
Organism: Thuja plicata; assembly: GCA_018584345.1. Classification (NCBI taxonomy): domain Eukaryota; kingdom Viridiplantae; phylum Streptophyta; class Pinopsida; order Cupressales; family Cupressaceae; genus Thuja; species Thuja plicata. Next base: position 2,181,651 of record MU225231.1, read on the forward strand.
GTTAAAAGTAATTGAGTAGCATAAGATGTTCAATGTCTTTGATAATTTCAAAAATAGATAGATGAATATGATGTCACTAAATGTATTTTTTATCACTCAAATTTTATAGATGCACCCATCAAATAATTTGAATATTATAACCTATATCAAGGATTTGGTTATTTTGTTCTCATTTTTAACAATGAAATGACTGTGGTATACTATGACAATTTGTGAGATCATAATTGCATTCTGATCTACATAGTCTAGATATTTACATTGATGAATAACTTTGAGTTACTATTGAAATGATCTAGTTTATTGCCTTACTATAGCTTTAATTAAGTATTTCTCCCTTTTCATCCCCATATTTATGAAGAGTCAGCTTCTCAATCTTGAAGGTTGTTCAAATGATGTAATTTTAGTTCCACGCCATTTAAACTTCCCATAAGGTGTGTTACCTTTCTGAGTTGCAATATTTAGAATCAACAGTTCTTTTTTGGCATACCTAGTGGGGCTGCCCAATTTTAAGCCAAATAAAATATGCGTGCATGAGCCATAATCCTATCACAAGATCTTGGTCCTCTATTTATTTGGGGTTATTCATCCCTCTCCTAGTCTCTATAACCAAGTTGTGAGGCAAAGCCACCCTATCAAGTGCATCAACAACACCACCCCTGGTTGCCCAAATGACACAAATATTTATTACCTAGGATAGTGGGAGCACACTCGGTCTACCAACTGGTGGTGTGAACTAGGATGAAATTCCTTACACTTTGCCTAAATTTACTAGTGAAGATCAAAAAACCCCTACTGAGAACAAGACAAATGTAGAAAATAATTGCACTGTACATCATATCATAAAAAAATGTAGCCCTGAGGTTACTAGCTATATATTTTAAGGGGAAGGTACTAAAATGGTATAGGTCTCTACTTCTAGATACCATAAGAACTTGGGATGACCTGGTTAATCTATTTTATTGCCATTTTTGTGAAAATAGCGACCGATCTTCACTAATTCAGTGGCTAATTAATATTAAAAGGGATCCCTAGGATGCTATGGCCAATTTCAATAACAAACTTCATAAGACATGGCATATAATTCCTATAGATGCACATCCTCCAGCACCCATGTGTTAACTGATGGTAATGGTGATAAAGATCAAGTTCAATAGAATACAAGCAAGTAGAATGGTTAGATCAGTTGTTATTTTGTCATTGATGTCAAGCAATTAATTTCTAGTTTATATTAAGTTTCCATAAAATTCAGAGAGGAACTTATTTGGGTAGATAATAAAGATCAGACAATGATGAGGAACTATTGGTATAATTGTTTTTACTTAACATTTAATGTTGTTAAGTTGGTAAAGTAGAAAGGTCAAGTCGGTAAAGGGAATATGCCTAGTTACCAAGGATTGAAGTGTTAGTTGGTTGAACAAAGCAAAGAAATTCATCGATAAAAGTTGACAACCAAGCAAGGTCAGTCACCAAGAAAGATTGGTAACTGTGCAAAGTCAGACACCGAGTGAACATAGTCACCGAGCCACTGAGCATGAAACAAAGTTTGAACAAAGATTGGATTCAAGGATCAGAATGAATTTAATGTGAAGGCACAGAGATCAACAAGATGATAAATATGAAGGCAAAGTTTTTTACAAGATCTACAGTCATGAAAAGTCAAGTTCAAAATTTGAGATGAAGATTAAGCGATGAAAGGAAAGTTGTGAGTTCCAAGAAAAGTGCAAGTTGCGAGGAAAGGTTAACCACCTAACTGAGTTGCAGATACATTGTATCAGTTCATTAGAGATGGTTTGATAGCTGAGTGTAATTGAAGGAAAACCTAATCAATAAGATTAAGAGGCAAAATAGAGGCCTATATATTGATGAGTTTGTATGTTTATACAGGGATGTTGGCGAATTGAATAGTTGAAGAGCTACTAAGCATAGTAGTGAAAGAGGTGAAGAACCACTCTAGGGTAGAGACTAATGAGTTGTTGATGCCGGTAATTTTTAGAGAGAGAACACAAGATCTGGTTAAGAAAAGGATAGTTTCAAAATCATAGGTCAAATTAGTACACTATTTCTTACTAATATTTGTAACAAAAAATATCTTAACCGAGTGGACCTAACAAGTCTTTTTTTAAATCCTTGAGAAAGGTAACATTCTAGGATGAATGTTTAAGTCCTCTAACTAGGACACTCCTAATAGGGTGAAAATCTTAATAGATCTGAGGTAAATCCCCTAATAGGGTCACATCTAACAAATGTGCATTGTAATCTTTATCTGGATTGGCTCTTAACCGAGCATGCTTCAAAAGAGTATTTCTTTTTATGGATGACAAATTCCCATGGAGTTTATTCCTAAATCGGTTTTCCTCATTAAATTTGGTGTTATATGTGATTCTTGATAACTGTGAATGCTATTTTCTTATGTTATATGTTGTTTATCAAGTTTGTGAAGTGTTTACAAGTTTTGGTTTCTATTGTTATTTGAATCACTGAGTTGAATCATAGGTTTAGTTTTGAAGTGTTAAGTTTCAATATTTTCTAAATCACCCCCCTCTTAGTAAACTATCATTAGTAGGGTAAAACAACACCATGGCCTTTGTATTTTATCTAAAAGATTTCAATGTAGATATAACATGGACTATAATCCCTAGGAGGCATAGATTTTCCAACCACTTTTGAGATAACTATTAGGGTTGAGAATAATTTTATAGATGCTAGAAAACTAACATCCAGGACACCAATGCCAATGTTTCCTAAATTTTCTCTACAAGATCCAGAGAAGATCCAAGGTGAGACCTCCAATAGCTTTTTTGTTTCCCCACAATCCATGTATGTCTACCTGAATGTTCAAATATTGTAGGTGGCTACCCCTTCCCTATTAGCATAATTGAGTGGGATGAGAAACATGTTGAGAATAATATCAAATGAGATAACAAGTCTGAAAATAAAACAAGGTATGCCTCAATAGCATTCATATCACAATTTCCAAAACCACCATAAAGGAAGACCCCATATCATCCAAACCACTATTATAACTGGAATATAAATAATCAAGGGAGTAATAACCAAAGCAACAATGGGCAGGGTTGGGTGTCTCAACAATTAGTTAGCATTCCCCCTCTAACTTGGGCATTACAGTCATCCTACCGAATTCTAAAAAAGAGTTGGTATCCACCCAGAACAACTTTTCTAAAGATTTGAATGCATGGTGTTTTCCATGCAATGATTCCCATATGCCTTAGACTTATCTAAAAATAAATATGCAACATAAAGTAGTATAATAAAGAAGCCAAGGTATGACCCATGATGGCGTCTACAACTATTCCTCCCCATGGATGGATAATTATATGCTAGAAGGTCAGATACATGGGATGTCTCTTGATAAGGAGTCAAAAATCACTCCTGATCAATCTCTATTTTCTTGCATGGCAGATGAGGATGACATTATTTTTGAAAATTAGGCACCCACTTCTAAGATTCCCCAAGTATAGTTTGAATACAATACCCATTTAAAATAGAGATTCATCGGGGAAATGGTTTCTCTAGTCATACAAAACAAAGTTGTTCAATTACCATGCCCAAGATTTGAACCAAGAAAACCTATTAATCTGGAGGTTCATAGATAGCCAATCTAACAACTCAAATTCTTTTCCCTAGAAGCCAAAAGATCCTAAGGTTCCTTTGAAAATAAAAGTGGATATAGTAGAACAATTGAAGAAAGCTCCTGCAAACATATCTATCTGGTATATACTTTCAATTCTTGAAAAAAATCTGCTACTAAAAGAAGCTCTTGATAATAGAGAATCACAAGTATTTATTTAAACCATTCAATTTCACAAACGAATACCAGAAGCATTTGAAGACCATAAAACCCCTGTTTCCCAAATTTCCTGAGAAATTATTAAATCTTTATCTATTTAACTCAAATTTATTTGAAAGAAGGTAAAATCTATCAAAGAATGAATTTCCAATCAATTTCAAACCAATAAATAAAATACCATCAAATATTTATAAATAAATTCAAATATTACACTTGATTTTCCCAAAATCATGAAATGACAATAAGTTGAGAAATACCTCGCCAAGTAAAATAAAAATTTTAAGGAAGAAGGAGTTTGATACAAGAAATCCATTGAGAAAATACCCATAAAATCATTCCCAACCAAATTTTCTCCATGCATCCAATTCAAATTCATCTATAAAGGTTTCAACAATCTTTATTAACAATTAGGAAATAAGAACGAATGAATGAATATCCCATAAACGTGAACTTTTGATATATTTAAAAGACTCGCTTATAAAAACATAAATCACATTAAACATTTAATTTAAAAGTATAAAATAAACTCTAAAACTAAAATCCCATATTCAAGAGATTAAAGTCTTGAATTAAAATAAATGTCCCAAAGTAATATTAGGTAGCAACAACCAAATATGATAATAAAGTTAGTCGGTGACTCTATCCAATGAACCAATGCACAAATAAACTCTTATGCCAACCTAGAAACATTACACACCTCATAAAACCAACCACACACATCCAAAACACATATCTCAACCTACCAAATAGGGCCGCTAGTTGTTACCACCCAATAACTAGCAAGCCAAATTAAACAGTGTGGCAATTGTCATCCAAAATAGGCACGTTAATTATGGCTGGGAAAATCAGTTGGCCATATGATTAAATTTGTATTAACCACCATTAGGTTTAATAGATATGTATATCTTCTAGGGATACTCATCCCTTCTAACTCAAGATAATTCAATGCACGATACCTATCCACGTTAGTATGATAGCCAAAGCACATGTGTATATAAAACATCAAACAAAAAAGGGGATCAAGACATCGTGTGGACCACATGAATGAGTAACTATAAGTTTGTGTCTATTTGTACTAACACATAAAATAGGGTCAAATATGATTAGTAACATAAACATAGTAACAATTCAACATCAGTGGATACATTACTTAGTGCATTATTAGTCATATGCATGTACATAATTATTTTCATGAAATATCATAGGAACTATTGGAAGACACATTGTGCATGCACAATCACTACTAAACATCTAGATAATCACCATATCATCTATCATCTAAACTAATATAACATCCTATTATGTTATCAGCCGCCACTATCAATTAACCATATTATTTAACCAAATCATCAACATTACTCGATATCATTTATCCACAATAAAAATTTTAACACCAACTTTGTGATCATAACATAAAATGCATTAACATTAATATATCAGTATGGTAGATATGCTTACCTCATCTTGCATCCAAACCAAGGTCCAGAGTTACATTACCATCATATAGAGATGAGGTTAGGGTGACACTACATTCTCCCCCCTAAGGCCCAACTTACTCCTTAAAGTTGTAAAAGCTAAGATGGAAACACTTCACACATTACTCTTGTGGTATCTCTTGAGCATAATCATTGATACATAACTTCTAGTAATCCATAGAGAAAATAAGTTGATTCTCATACACATTGCCAAAATATTCCATATTTCCCTTTTTATTCCATTTCAAATTCTAATTGACCTTAATATTTTCATCTAAACAATTCATTATCAAAAGTTTATGCGTACTTTTCTACCAACAACTAGGTCATGCAATCCAACAAAAGTGACATTATAGATCAATTTCTTGCAAATTAACTAATCAGCAACACACTAAAACATGTTTTGCACACACTGAGTCACTAATAACTCATATCCTCAATTCTAAACATTTCAATGAATTAGAGATTTTTTATTCAATTTTAGTTGATAAAGCACATATTGTTTCCTAATGAGCAATAATTTACATTATTTTTCATTAATTTACACATAAAAGATACTCCACTACACACATCAACACTCAATTTTATGTTCATTTCATCATATTTCAAGCAATATATTTCATTGATGTATACACCTAAAACTGGTCAAAGCAAACATCAATTAAATATAATCCATTTGGATTAATCAAAAGAAAAAGGAATCAAATAACTAGGTAATTGAATTAATCATTTAATTACATAGTTCCTCAATTAACTAAATCCAATTCAATAAATCATACATGGCTAATGTAATAAATTCTTTTGAATTAATTAAATCCTAATATCTCTCATCTACCACTACATGATGAAAATCAATCAACCAATGAGAGAAGAGGAAAGAAAGCACATGGATCACCAAAAGGCTTTGCTATCATGACCACTCAATCTTGAGAATCAATCTTGTCTACCCAAAAGAAACACATCACTAACCCCTAATCCTAATCATGACTTGACTATGGTTACTTAAACTCACCCCTACACCTTGGGAAATCTTATAAATAGGATGCACAAATATATTTAAAGATTCATCATTTTTTTAGAGCAAGTGCATTATAGTATTTTCATCATAGAATCATAGCATATCATAGCATAATTGAGGTATTTCATCTTAATCTAGTTTCATTTCTCATCTAGCATAGCATTTCAACTTAATTTCATCTCAAATTTATCTTGTATCTTCATTTATCTCACATTCTAGGTTGTCATTTGAGGAGGATTACTTGCAGCTAAGAGAAATCTTCAAATCCTTGGAATTAGAGAGTGATGGAATGCTCATAGGTTTTCAATTTATTGCTTGATTTTGTTATTATCTTCTTGTTTTTTATTTGAAAGTCTATATTAATGTTTCATTATAGGTTTGTGAATAAATTTACACACACAGAGTTGAGTTTCTTGATTTTCACAAAAACATCACTATTTCAATCATTCTCTTCATTTATAAGGGACATAAATACAAGGCATATTTTCAAATTTTCAAGTCTTTTATAATGAATTGGCACCAATACTCACAAGACATGATATAATGTGCACTATTTAAGCATGTGGATCCATTCTATATCTACTATGCAACCATAAACATACAAGATATGCATTTCTATCAATGCACTGAACTACAACACCAATGTTACACAACACAAAGCTCAAGAGCGGCATGCACCATAATGATCTAAGGTACACATACTGGTGCAGGAGAACCAAGGCCATGAAGGTACACCAGGGTCACTATGGATCCTAGGAAGATGAAGGCATGACCATCAAGGGTCATCTGGAAATGTAATAAACCATATTTTGGTCATTTAATGATGTTTTAATCATGTTTGTAATGTTTTGTTGATCACTATATGATATGATCATGAACAAAGTAAATGTAAGCCATTGTTGGCATGGAGGCTAGCGAGCACTCCTTGGGGTCACGTGAATGATCCAAGGATAGATAAGGTTTTTAAAGGCCTATAAGGTCAACATTGGTTGTAATATGGCCAATAGAGCCATTAAAATGCGTAAAAGGCACTAAGTGTGCTAAAATGATGTAATATTACCTTATTGGAAAAATAGGCCTATAGGGGTCACTATGAGATCAAAATGATCTTAGGGGTATAATTTTAGGTTTGGTTTATAATTTTGAGTCTTGGGCAAGTGCTTGATCATTAACAAGAACGTAGTTGTCGAGTTGACAACTTTAGTTGTCAACTTGACAAACTTATATACATATTTTGTAATTGTCCAATAAAGAGGACAGTAGGTTTTGAGGGAGTTTGAGGGAAGTTATAGGTGTTTTGTAAGTTTCCTGCAATGGAAAAAAGTTATATATGTTGTAAACACATTTCAAAATGGGGTAGAAGTTGATGTAATAGGTTTGGAGATCAATAAAGTTTATTTTTCTGCATTTTCCATGTTTTGACAGTTAAAATGGTCTTGGTGCAGAGAGCATAACTTTATGATGCACCATTGGATTTTTCTTAAATGAAGATATGTTTGGTAAAACCTAGTTACACCCATTCTCACTGGAGAGATCTTTGATATAAAGCCTCTTTCAAAATTTATTGGATACAGAGTAGATGTATATCAAAACTATTTTCCTTCTCTGAGTCTGCATGTTTAGAAAGTTTACTATTTGGGGTATAAAATGAAGCTTTAGAACCCTAAGATTTTGTTTTGTTATATTTTTTTATGTTACCAAAAACTTTCTTTCTTTCCATAAAAATTCATCTTTTCATCTTTAAGGTCAAATAAATCGATCTCATAAAACTTTAATGAGATACAATGAAATTGGAATAGGTTGTGGTTTACATGGTTGAAGTGTTGTTTTTATGGTGTTGAGAATTAATTAGGATGGGGTTTAGAAAACTATCAGATGTTGGAAATCTTTATTCCACATTCAAGGAAGCCTCTACATCAATTGGTATCAGAGCAAGGAAGTAGATCCTTGCAAGTTGAAGATTGAAGATGGCTTTGACAAGAAGTGAAAGAGAATTGGTTAAGGCATTGAGAGAATACTTTGATGATGGAAAGAAGAAAAGAGAAAGAGAGAATAAATGAGAAGGAAAAATAAAGAAGAAGAGGAAATGCTAAGAAGCATTGGAGAGGATTTGGAAAAGCATCAGAAGAAGCTGGAGTGGATTGCATCACTCATTGAACAAGCAGAAGATGAAGATGAGTAGTAGATTTCACATGAAGAAGTGGATGAACCTAAGGGAAAAGAGGTTCTACAATCTGAATCAGAGTTTGAAGTCAAAGTTGTTGATGGTTGCAGCAGTGAATCAAGTCTTGAGGGGCTTGAGTCTGAATAAATTCTTTAGGTGGGGGCAGCACAATGTCCTTTGGTGATGTAAGAAGACAAACAACATGGTAGCATGGCTAGAGAGGAAGCCAAGATGACTAGTGAGTTGTTAGTATGCCTAGGTGAATGGCATGATAGTGAAGACCAACAAGAGAGGGCAGTAGGTGAGGAAGAACCTGATTGTGGGGTCATTGGTGATACTCAGAAGGTATTCATTAATGTTGAAGAAGACTTGGAATGCCAAGATGAGAGGCATGTGATCCATGATGCATTGGTCTCAATGGGAAGAGACTTCAAGTTTGAAGACAATGAAGAGCTGCAAATGGTAGCAGTGGTCTCACGGCATGAGACTAAGGATAGAGTGAAGATTAGTGATCAGACATTGGTCTAAATTTTTCCCATGGGAGGAAAACCAAGAGCAATGATGCAAGAGTGCATTGTGAGGCAGCAACAAGAGAAGATGTCATGGATCATTAATTATGATCTTTTCAAACCAAAGGTGAAAATCAAATGGTTTTTTTTGCTGACATTGTTTTGTTTACAGGTTTCCAAGAGGACTTGGAAAATTTTCAAAGTTTAGGAGTATGGTGTAGGAGCACCAAGGCCATGAAGGCACACCAGGGTCACTATGGATCCTAGGAAGATGAAGGCATGACCATAAAGGGTCATTTGGAAATGTAATATACCATATCTTGGTCATTTATTGATGTTTTAATCATGTTTGTAATGTTTTGTTGATCATTGTATGATATGATCATGAACAAAGTAAATGTAAGCTATTGTTGGCATGGAGGTTAGAGAGCACTCCTTGGGGTCACTTGATTGATCCAAGGATAGATAAGGCTTTGAAAGGCCTATAAGGTCAAAATTGATTCTAATATGGCCAATAGAGCCATTAAAATGTGTAAAAGGCACTAAGTGTGCTAAAATGATGTAATATTGCCTTATTGGAAAAATAGGGCTATAGGGGTCACTATGAGATCAAAATGATCTTAGGGGTAGAATTTTAGGTTTGGTTTATAATTTTGAGTCTTGGGAAAGTGCTTGATCATTAACAAGAATGTAGTTATTGAGTTGACAACTTTAGTTGTCAACTTGACAAACTTATACATATTTTGTAATTGTCCAATAAAGAGGACAGTCAGTTTTGAGGGAGTTTGCATGTAGTTATAGGTGGTTGGTCGGTTTCCTGCAATGGAAACAATTTATATATTTTGTAAACACATTTCAAAATGGGGGAGAAGTTGATGTAATAGGTTTGGAGATCAATAAAGTTGATATTTTTGCATTTTCCATGTTTTGATAGTTAAAATGGTCTAGGTACAAAGAGCATAACTTTCTGATGCACCGTTGGATTTGTCTAAAATTGGGATATGTTTGGTAAAACCCAGTTACACCCATTCTCACCAGAGAGATATTTGATATAAAGCCTATTTTAAAATTTATTGGATACATAGTAGATGTATATCAAAACTATTTTCCTTCTCTGAGTATGCACATTCAGAAAGTTTAATTTGGGGTATCAAATGAAGCTTTAGAACCCTATGATTTTGTGTGGTTATATTTTTTGATGTTACCAAAAACTTTCTTTCTTTCCAAAAAAATTCATATTGTCATCTTGAAGGTCAAATAAATTGATCTCATAAAACTTTCCTGAGATAGAAGGAAATTGGCATAGGTTGTGGTTTGCATAGTTGGAGTGTTGTTTTCATGGTGTTGAAAATTACTTAGGATGGGGTTTAGAAACCTATCATATGTTGGAACTCTTGATTCCACATTCAAGGAAGCCTCTACATCACATACTAATCCAAACCAACTCCAAATACATATTCCACACCTAATAGTTACTTGTATCATCTTCCTCGCATACACTCACCAAATCTGCATCATATGTTATTGGGGAGGAGTCACATTACAACACAGGACCAATGTTCACAAAACACCAAATAAAAAATAGTTCAACCACCAACATTTGTAATTAAAAGAAACAATTTGACATTTTCAAAAGTAAATAAACTAAAATAAGAAGTTATAATAGTAAATTAATCTTAAAATAGGTTTCACAAATTGTGGCTAAACTCTCACATGCATAGATAAACAAGTTTACTGGTCCACACAAACAAATAAAATAAATCAACATGAAATTGTACTTTACATCACTGCATGACTATAATTCTAGTCACCCATTGAGGAAGGAGGAAACCATCAATGGTAGTGAGTTGTTCGATACATCCCTTGATCGAGTGTTCATACTATACCCAACACAAACTCAACATAGTTGCAGGTTGGCACACAATGAGATAACAATGAGGTATACCACACATAGATGATAGGGTTCTTCATGCTACCACTGCACTACTCTAATACTGATTCTTTCCATCACAAGGGAGTACATATGCATGAATTCAAATACCAATGTCACACAAATCATTCATTCCAGCATTCATAGGAGAGCATGCTATAATACATTATAGACAATCAAAAATATTTTTTTGTAATTTTTAACAATCAAGGGATTGTGGTATATTATGCCAGTTTGTCAGGTTATAATTGTGTTATGATCTACATAGTCTAGATATTTATTTTGATGAATTACTTTGAGTTAATATTGAAATGATTTGGCATATCATCTTAGTGTAGCTTCAATTCGGTATTTCTCCCCTTTCCATCCTCCTATTTGTGAAGAGCCAGCTTCTCAATCTTGGATTTTGTTCAAATGGTAGCATTTTGGTCTCACACCATTTAAACTTCCCATAAGGAATGTTACCTTTCTGAGTTTCAAAATTAAGAATCAACAGTTCCTTTTCTGGCACACCTTGTGGTACTAACTAATTTTAAGCCAAATAAGATATATGTACATTAGCCAAAACCCTGTCACAAGATCCCAATCCTCTTTTTATTTGAGTTATTGATCCCCCCCGTGTTCTCTATAACCAAGTTGTGAGGTAAATCCACCCTATCAAGTGCATCAACAAAACCACCTCTAGCAGCCCAAATGCCCTGAAACTTTATTACCTAGGATAGTGGGAGCCCACTCATTCCACCATCTACTAGTGTGAACTAGGATGCAATTCCTACCAGTGTTTGGAAGACTTTTCCTAAATTCACTAGTGAATATGAAAAAACCATTTTGAACACATGACAAACATAGAAATTGTTAGAGTAAAAAGGTATTTTCACTTATTAATTAAATCATTATTGATTTAATTATTAAGTCACCTTTTTCACTTATTAATTAATGTTAGTAATAACTGAGAGGGGGGGGGGGAGAATCAGTGGCCTCAAAAATTAATCCTTAAATTAACCCTTCAACTCTTATAACCACTAATTATTTCTCAAGTTATCTTTTGTCCTACAAGATGAATGCCTTGAACAACTTATATCAATTTACTACTTGTCAGATTGCTCTATTAAACCTTCTTCTTAATGTTTACCGATAAGCAGTCATCTATTTACCAAAATACAGTAAATATGTAGAGTATACCGAATATCCAGAATGAATTATGTAACATAAAAAATAGTAAAGAAATGCATCAGACACACATATAACACATGGATTTTAATGTGGAAACCCTGTTAAGGGAAAAACCACTGGGACCGGTACCCCAAATTTTCACTCTTCTAAAGTGAGCCCTGTTAGGAGCCAACCCTGTTAAAGGTTACAAACGCACTATTAGGTGTGACCTTGTTAGAGGATTTTACACATATAGGTTTTCACTTAGTATCGGGCATCTAATGCTGCCATCCTTGAATCAGCCTCTCTCTTAGACTGTCAATAGGCATCGGGCATATCTAATGCTACTTTCATGAATCAACCTTTTTGGCACTCCTTGGGATGTACCTCAATATATAGAAGACTGTTAAG
>MU225231.1:2218485-2237421 GCA_018584345.1 Thuja plicata
ATGCATCCATCATCAATAACATCATAACTAACATAGGAATGCATTCATCTTCATCATATAGTGATTCAATTTTTCAACAAATTAATGCTCATCTGACGCATTTTCTATGCTTAATTTGTTGAGGGGGTATATAGTCCACTTGCTATCACTGGGGCAAGCTGGGGCAGGATCAAATCTGAAAATTATTTGACACGCTGCGACAAGTCACATCGCATCAAAGAGGGGCAAATGTAGACACCCGAAAATGGATAGGCTTGTGACTTTACATTAAAAAAACTAATTTTCATCTATTAATTAATGGTTTTTTAATCATTAATTAATCATATATTTTCCTCTAAATCCATTCCCCAAATCATCTAATCAAATTCCCAAAATTAATTAAATAATTAACTTTATTTAATTAATTAACCTTAATTGATTAATTACCACTAATTAATTAATTAAATTCAATTTCCTATAGTTTCAATTCAAATATTTAAACTTACTAATTAAATTCTTCCAATTAAATTAAGTTCAATTAAATTAATTTAATTTCATTCAATAAAGCAATTCTAAATAAAAAAGAATTCAATTATCTCATACGTTGAAAACTTTAATTAAATAAATGAATTAAATATTCATTTATCTTCAAAGAAATAACTTCAATCAGATCACATGGGTAACTTCACCCACCTCTCCAGTCCACATGGGTAACTTCACCCACCTCTTCAGTTCAAAAAGGTAACTCACAATTAGCTCTTCAGTCCACCAAACTTTGTCTCCTCTTTAAAAATTGAAGAGGTGGAGTTTACTAATGGCTTCTCCAGTTCCTTTTGATCTCAACCGTTCATCTCCCTATCTCTGGGATTGATCTCAACCATTCATTTCATCCCCAAATCCTATATAATAAACCCTTCATAACCATTTGAAGGATCCAGGATTTCAAGCTCTCGTGTGCCATTACTATGTCAGTTTGGTTCTAGCATTCAAGTCATCTTGCGATCACACACTTGTTTCAATTAGCAAATTCTCGACACTTCTCAAGTCATAGATGCTGCCCACCCCAATACTGATCATCAAGAATAGCATTTCGGAAGGAGTAAAGAGAAAAAATAGAAGCTTCAAGCACTTCGAGGTTTGCATTCATTTTTTTTCCTTTCTTTGCTTGTACATTTTATTGGTTATGCTTCGAGTTATTCATTTTAGTAGTATTTGTGTATTGGATTTATATCATTTGTAAAACCTTTGCTACTAACCCTCACCTTTGGAAAGCTTGGGAACCACGAATCACGAAGAAGAGGCATACATTATTAAGTCACTTTTTATCTCTAGTTCACTTAAGCTAAACTTTAGGTATATAATAATTACTTCTATTATTATTTTTTGATAGGTAATGGGTTGAAGCCTAGATTAATTATTATTATTATTTTGTTGAATTTAATTATAATTATGTGTTAAAATTGAGTAGATTCGAACCCAAGACCTCCCAGATGAGAGGCTTACAACTTACCGTTGTGCTATAGGCTCTTGTCAATAATTAATTCTATTATTAATTATTATCATGCAACCTAGGTTTCTCCACCTTCTGGTGTTCGATCTCCTTTATAAGGATTGATCTCATTGTAATTATTAATTATTTTGTAATTCCCTCTATTCTCTCTCTAAATTAATATTTCATCTTTCATGTCATTATGAGTTGTGTCTCCAGTCTTTGCTTTTGTGACAGGTATTTTGCATACAATGGATCTTGGTGATTGAATTCTTCAAATTCTAACAAAAAATAATTGCATGATACATCATATCACACACAAAATGGTATCCCTAAGGTTACTAAATACATATTTTAAGGAGGTGGTAGTACAATGGTATAATTCTCTACCACCAAATACCATAAGAACCTGGGATGACTTGGGTAATCTATTTTATAGTCATTTTTGTGAAAAGGGTGTTCACTCTTCACTACTTTAGTAGCTAATTGATATTAAAAGGGATCCCTAGGAGGGTGTGGCCTATTTCAATAATATATTTCATCAGACATGGTATATAATAATATATATTTACATCCTCCAACACTTATGGCCTTCGTATTTTATCAAAAATCTTTCAATGCAAATATAGCATGGACTATACAATCCCTAGGAAGCGTAGATTTTTCAGCTGCTTATGGGATACGTATAAGGTCTGAGAATAATTTGATAGATGTGGGAAAAATATTGGAGTTGATTAAAACTCAACCCTATAGCTCCCAAGAATCACCTGCATGCAAACCTGTCACACAAAGAGAGAAGCAAAAGCTATGGAGGCCAAAAATAAAAGACAGATGAAAGAGGAAACATCTTGAGAAAACAATGGAAAGAAAACCCTAAACATAATAGCATCCTTAGATTAAAAAAAAATACAAAGAGATCAAACCTTATAAAGGTGATCAAAACCCTAAAAGGGAAAAACCTAGGTTGCATGATAATAATTAATAATAGAATTAATTATTATATGCCTAACATTTAACTTAAGTAAACTAGAGATAATAAGTGACTTAATAATTAAATCAAAATGATTTAATTAATAAGATAAATAACTTATTACTCTAACACCCCCTTAAGATAAACTTAGGGAGAAGCTTAAAACCTATAAACAACTAGTGAAAGCAGGAAATGGGTCCTGACAACAAGCTCTGATCAGGTACCCAAGTACAAGTAATCTTTGTGAAGAGGATAAAAGGAGAAAACCTAATCGGAAAAACCCCTCTCTGAAAAAGAGATGAAGCTAAGTAAAGGACTGAAGAAGCCTCCAAACAAGAGCATGTCCCAGAAAATAGGAACAAAGGATGAACATGAAGAACACCATTGAAGCATGATGCTGCAAACACTGTCGAAGAATAGCTGTTAGAACCTCCATAGTAATAAAATATGATCAGGTAGAGAAGAATGTAATCTGCATGAATGCCCTCGAATGAAACTACTTGAATCAAGATGGAAAAGAAAGGCACACATTTGAATTGAAAGATACAAATGGAAAAAAACACCTAAAAAATGAAGAGCTAAACAAAATATGGAAGGATGCCTCCAAAATGGGAATGAAAGAGTGTCCATATGGTAAATGATTCATCTCACCAAAATTCATAGGTACCCAGCCACTGCATCCAACTAGTACATATGAACAAATAGTGAATACATAGCTCACTTCATCAAACCAAGGAAGCATTAGAACCAACAGAAGATACCCCCCATAATGCTAAGAAGGGAGAGGCATGATAGGTACACTAAAACAGACTGTCAAGAACAACTCTATGTCGAAGAACCAAGAACATAGAAGGTGCAGAAGAAAGTACAAACACAAATAAAGGATGGCGTTATGGAAGGATCACTCTCTTGACACACATCATGAGGCTAATTTTGTGGAAGGAATACTCACTTGAAAAAGGTAGATCAATACCCCATGTAACTTTATAATATAGTGCGAGTACAAACAAACACAAAATGTGCAAGATCCCAAGCATGCACTTTATCTCAATGTATTTGCAAAAAAAATATATAAATAGATGTCTACAATCTTTAGGAATGTCAAAAAGTTGTAGAAACATAAGTAACAGATAAAAAGGAGTCATCCCATGCAAGGAAAATGATCCCAAGACCTGAAACATCCAAGATATTCACCAGATTGCAAAAAAATCAAAAAACTTAATAAAATATACCTAGAGTATATTCTAGAAATGAGACCCATACCAAAAGAAAGAGCACAGAACCAGATTTCCAACGATGTGTAGAAGTCAGAAAATGGAGCCTAGATGAGCAAGATATAGCTCCCAGAGTGCAAAAATGAACCCTGAATAATTGACAAAAAACCCTGCAAAATGGAAAAATCAGAAAACCAAACCTGCAAAATCAGGTCAGGCTCAGAACCATCTTTCTGGCGATATCTTGTTTGCCCAAAAATGAGTCTGTTTTCTCAAGATATGAGCAAAAAAACAAAGAGGGCTCCAGAACAAGAAGAAATCCAAGTGATCTCAGCTAAATCTGGTGGAGTTCCACTAAATCTAGCGATGCCGCTAAATATGGTAGGACTTTCAAAATTTTGGCCAAAATTGGCAGAGTGACCAAGAAAAAAAATCTCACTTTTTTGTTGCCTCAAAAAAATGTGCTTAGAATAGGGTCGTACATGCAAATAAAATTTACCGTAGAATGCAAGTATGTCCAAATTGGATGTGTCTTATATGAAAATAGGGGTTTTTGGGCCTTTTGAGCACAACCGTGAGGTTTTTTTGAGCCCAAAGTGCTCCAAAAAAAAACTGCCCCCAGATCCACAAAAATATGAAATAAGAAAACCTCTTGAAAACACAGATCTGAAGGACAAGGTCAAATCTCTCATGAAGAGAACAGGTGCATGAATATCTGGAGCTCTGATACCATATTGGATTTGATGAAGACTCAACCCTATAGCTCCCAAGAATCACCTGCATGCAAACCTGTCACAGAAAGAGAGAAGCAAAAGCTATGGAGGCCACAAATAATAGATCAATGAAAGAGGAAACATCTTGAGAAAAAAATGGAGAGAAAACCCTCAATATGATAGCATCTTAAGATTAAAAAAAAATTACAAAGAGATCAAACCTTATAAAGGTGATCAAAACCCTAAAAGGGAATAATCTAGGTTGCATGATAATAATTAATTATTATATGTCTAAATTTTAGCTTAAGTAAACTAGAGATAATAAGTGACTTAATAATTAAATCAAAATGATTTAATTAATAAGATAAATAACTTATTACTCTAACAAAAACTACCTTCCAAATTGTCAATTCCAATGTTTCCTGAATTTTCCCTGGAAGATCTGGAGCAAATCCAAGGTGAGACCTCGACTAGCTCTACCACTTCCCCATAATCCATGTATGTCTACCCAAATATTCAAATGTCATAGGTGGCTACCCCTTCCTTATTAGAAGAAATGAGTGAGATGAGAAACTTGCTAAGAATAATATCAAATGAGCTAACAGGTCAAAAAAGACAATAGGATATGCCTCAACAGCCTTCATGTCAAAAAATTTAGAATCGCCAAAATGAAAGACCCCCATATTAGCCAAATCAGTATAAAAAATGGAATACAAATAATCAAGGGAGTAACAACTAGAGAAGTAATGGGAAAGGTTAGGTGTCTAAGCAATTATTCACCGCTCCTCCTCTATTGTTTTCATTGTAGTCCATGCCACCCAATTCTAACAAAGAGTTAGTAGCCACACAAAAAAAATTTGCTAAAGATTTGAGTGCATAGTGTTCTCCATGCAATGGTGCCCATATGCCTTAAAACTGTCAAAAAGGAAATATGCAATAGTAGGTAGAAAAAAAGAGAAGCCAAGGTATGACCCCTAATGGTGTCTACAACTATTCCTCCCCAGGGATGGAGAATTATATTCTAACAACTTAGATGCAAGGGGTGTCTCTTGAGCAAGAATCATAAATTGCTCTTGATCATGCTCTATTTTCTTTTATAGTGGATGAGGATGTTGTTGTTTTTGCAAATTAGGCACCCACTTCTAAGATTACTCAAGTATAGTCTAACTACAATACCCATTCAAAATGGAGATTCATCAGGGAAATTTTCACTCTATTCTTACCAAACAAATTTGTTCAATTACCATCCCCAAGGTTTGAACTAGGAAAACCTATTATTCTAGAGGTTCAAGCACAACTAGTCTAATGACCAAGAGATGTTTTCCCTATAACCAAAAATATCCTAAGGTTCCTTTTGAAATAAAAGTGGACATAGTAGAACAGTTAAGGAAATCTCCTACAATTATATTTATCTAGGATATACTTGCAATTCCTGAACAAAAGCAACTACTGAAAGAAGCTCTTGATAATCAGGACAAATGAGCCAGGACTAAGGTTGTCATTGAGCAAGAAAATTAAAAAGGTAAGGAACATACTACAATACCATAAGTCCCACAAATATAATAGTCAATTATGTTGGTCAACTCAAATGGTGCAACAAAAGAAAAGAAGATAGGTAAGTCAAAACTCGTGCTCTTCTTAACTCTAATACTGGGTGATAAATTGTTGCATAATTCAATGATAGATTCAAGAGCTAGCAGCACCATCATGCCTAAGAAAATAGAAAAGATCCTCCATGTATAATATGAGCCTTTTGATAGGGGTATTATGTATTTAGATGGGAAGAGAGTCTATTCTATAGGAATAATAAAGGAGTTTCCCCTAACTCTCTTTTCTTGCCCAAATATTACAGTCTTGTAAGAGATTGTAATAATTGATATTCCCCCTTGTTTTTGGTATCTTCCTTTCTAGATATTTTATCACAAAGATAGAAGGGTATATATCACTTGATTGGTCCCATATAATCCTAAGAACTAAATTGATGAATTATAACTAATTGAATGTTTGAAGATGATAAGTTGATGATCACCGAGCTACAAAAGTGAATGCAAGACATTAAATCAGTTGATGTATTGTATTTTCATTGATGTCAACTTGATATGGTTTTATTATTCATACACATAATATCATAACCTTGAATATTTGAAGAGAAAAATTTTATGTTGTTGGTAAAATATAAAAAGTCAGTATACACCGAGTGACGGTGAACCCTGAGCAGTTCATAGTGTATACCGAGCAAGTGAACACCAAGCAGTTCATAGTGTATACTAAGCACCGCAGTAAACTAAAGTTCATGACCAAGTATAACTGAATATGATGAACAAGCTTAACTAGAGTTAAAGAACAACAAAATTACTTAGTTGGAAGAGCTACAATTTAGGGATTGACTGATGGATTGCTTTATTTTCAATGATCAGTTAAACTAAAGAATAGAAGAAATTTTAAAGCATGTTTTATTCATAGTTATCAAGGAGATATTTAAAGAATAAAACTAAAGGAGAGCTTTACGAGATAAAGCAACACATGGTGAGTTTTACGGATCAAGAAGAGATCTACGACAAAAACAAGGAGATTGAGCAGCTAATCATGTCTATATAAAGAGACAAGGAATTCATTATGAAAAGAGAGGAATGATCAATATAATTTATGTGAAGATAGAATTATTCATGTAGATCTGATCATATAAGTTAAAGAACAGAGTCAAGGAATTATGTGCACACCGAGTAATAGAGGACATAGCATTCACCAAGTAGAAGAAAGAAAGAAAGAAAAGGAATGGAAGTGTATATTGATCATAGAGGTATTATAGAACTTAAAATAGATCTAAATATTTGTAAATCAAAGTTGCATTGTGAACAGATCATTTACTTTATCAGTTGAACCATTGATTCAAAAAATCTCTTAACCGAGTGGGATTTAACAGTCCTTATTGTATTGAGATACTCAAGAGTATCAAAAGGTTTTCTTGTTGACAACATAGTGAGTGCTAGGTCAAAAGACAAACTGTTGGTTTTAAATCCTCTAACAAGGTCACACTTAATAGTGTATATTGTAACCTTTAACAGGGTTGGCTCTTCACTAAGCTCACTTAAGAAGAGTGAAATTATTTTGGGTTACCGGTCCCAGGTAGTTTTTCTCATATTGGGTTTCCATTTTAAAATCTATGTGTCAAATGTGTATATGTTTCATTGCATTGATATTTTTCTTTACATATTATTGAAACTGGATTGGTCGGTTAACTCTAAGTTTATTTTTTGCTACTTGGTAAAGTCTAGAAAAGATAAATAGTATATCTTACCGAGCAGTTTATATTTGTTAAATTTATTTATGGCATACATCTTGTTGAAATTCGACTGCAAGATAACTAGAGGGTATTATATTTAAGAGATGCTTTTTTGGTCAAATTTTTGGAATTAATATTAAGGCCACTTATTCACCCCCTCCCTCAGTTATTCTAACACTAAATATGGGGATAAATATAAGGTTTTTTCAGAACTTATATATAATACCCATGTGGCGCACAAACCTATGCTAAAATTTGAGCCTACTCACACATCCATTTCAAAAGAAGAGATGTATTGTATTGAAATGATAAATGATAAAGAAGTGACTGGTGTTAGGACCAAGAAAGAGGAAGTCTTAATAATTTTATTTAAAATTATCCTTTTAGTAATTTTCATGCCACTAGATTGGGTACATATCTGATGTTCGATGAGGACCATCCTGGGTCAAAAGTTACTAAAAAAAAGGAGAGCATCAATGTTCAAGCACCAAAATTATGGACTATGTATTTTGATGGGGCAAGATGTTGGACTATTTTAGGCATTGGCATTCACCTAATTTCTCCTTCAAGAGAGAAAGTAAAGAAGGCATTCTATTTTCAATTTATTTCTACCACAATGAAGCATAGTATGAAGGGCTAGTCTAGGTATTAGATTTAGCTTAAAAAGTGGGAATCAAACAATTGAAAGTGTTTGGTGGCTCAAAGCTCAAAGTGAGACAATTCCACAATATTTCTATAGCCAAAAAATCCTCAAATTGGATCCTATCATCATAAGGTATGGGATCTAATTGAAATTTTTTATGCTTTCAACATTTAGGTTGTTCCAAGGAAGCAGAACATTAAAGCTAAATAGATAGCTACAATTGGTTTCCAATTTGAACCTATTACTGATCTACTTACAAATAAGCATTAAGTCTGAGTGATCATTAGACCCTCTATACTAGATAATGATAATCATTGGAAAGTTTTTGAAAATGATGAGAAGATTGCTCTTTTTATCCAACAAGCTAGAGAATTTTTTGAGCAGTTGTAGCTCAAGATCAAGGAAGCATATGGGGATTAGGTGATACAATTAAGAGGAAATAAAATCACTCAAGGTCTGATAGCTCTGGAGATTCTTTTTCACTGTGATGATGTCAGGAAGGAAAAATGGAAGTATGTTGTAGATCAAAAGGACTATGAAGATCTGGAGGTCGGAGAGGGTAGAAGATTAAAAGTGGGAAAGAAGATATCCATAGTTGATAGAAAAAGATACAAACCTATGTGTGAAAAGTATGAAGGAGTCATAGCATGGAACTATGATGACCTAGAATGTTATAATAGAGATAACATAAAGCATACCATCAAGCTAGTAGAAGGATAAAAACCCATCAAACAAAAATAGAGGCCTATTAATCCAAAGAAAGAAGTTTTGGTGGCCCAAGAACTGACCAAATTGATTGATTCTAAAATCATCTATCTAACCAAACACAACACATGGGTGTTAAAAATGGTGTCAGTTCAAAAAAAGAATGGTGACATCCATCTCTGTGTGGACTTTCAAGATCTAAATAAGGCTTCTTTAAAGGATCATCACCCCTTATTATCAATGGAGCATAATTTGTAGACAATTTTTGGATCTGAAATATGTTCTCTACTAGATGGATTTTCTGGATATAATCAGGTTTGGATAGAGAAAGATGATCAACACAAGACAACATTCACTAAAAATTTGGGAACCTTTGCCTATGCCAAGAATCCTTTTAGTTTTTCCAATGTGGGGGTGACCTTCTAGAAATCCATGGAGATAGATTTCAAAGAGTTTGAAATTTTGATCATTCTAATTTATTTATATGATCTAACCATGTTTTCAAAGAAAGGGGAAGATCATTTTGATCAACTTCAAGAGGTTTTATAGAGATGTCAGGAATTTGGGATCTCATTAAACCTAAAGAAATGTGTATTTGAAGTTCTACAAGGGAAATTTCTTGGGCATATATTTTCTAAAGAATGGATTTCTATAGCTCCTAAAAGGATAAAAGATATAATAGAACTTTCATTTTCAGTAAACAAAAAGGGAGTTAAATCTTTCCTTGGGAAGATTAATTTCTTCAGCATATTCATTTCTAATTTTGTTGGAGTGGTGTGACCAATCACTTTAATGCTGAGAAGAGAGAAAGTTTTCAAGAGGATAGTAGAAGGGAAAGTCGCCTTTGAAAAAATAAAGGCAACTATAGCTACCTCCCCTATGCTATCAAATCTGGCTTTTTCAAAAGATTTCATAATGTATGTTTATGGGAGTTAATATAGCCTAGTTGGTGTGTTAAAGAAAAAGGGAGAGAATCAAAAGGAAGAACATCCTTTTTCTTTCTACTCAAGAAAACTCAAAGACTATGAGGTCGAGTAAAATTTTGTTGAGAAACAAGCCTTTTCCTTGGTTAAAGGTCTTAAAACATTTAGACATATGTTTTTTGGAAGAAAGATCATGGTGTATGTTGCACATCCTAGAGTGCGAGAATATATCATGGAAGGTGAAATTACCAAGAAGAGAGCCAGCCAGATTACCAAGATTATGAAATATGACATAGAGGTCCACTTGACCAAGGTAATCCAAGGAAAATGCCTTTGTGAGTACATTTCCAAAGAGATTGATGGAGTTGAGGGAAAGGAGGAATTGATTCTCATTAACCATAGTATAGAGATAAAATATGGGTGGTTGATCAAGTAAACTTCATGAAAACAGGCAGATGTCCTTCTCATATCCTTATAAACAAGAGGAGATATTATAGGTTGTAAGGCATAGGGTATTCCTTGTTGACGGGGTGCTTTCCAGAAGAAATTTTAATTAAATCTTACTAAGATGTGTAAATGAAACTCAAATCCAGAAGATACTAGAGGAAATGCATAATGGTTCCTTCAGCAGACCTTATTTAGCCTAGACTACTGTACTCAAAATTATGTGGGCTAGTCATTTATGGCCAACCATGTTCACAAATTGTTTTGAATTAGTTAAAAATGTGCAAAGTGTCAATTCTTCATCCCAAGTAGAAATAATTCAGATATGCCTCTTAAACCCATCATGGTCGATGAACCTTTTGCCCAATGGGGTTTGTGGTGCAGGATCACTTAGGGTTAAATTCCCTTAGGAACATTTTGAATTCATTTAAGTTGGTTTGTAAGGTGTTTATTCATTCACTCTTGTAATGACCAAGTGCAAAATGGGTCAAATTGGTGAATAAACACCTTAGTTGTTTAGATGCATGTTTTTAGTTTATTTGTCTGTTATAGAGGTAGTTTGTAAGCCTCTGGAAATCCAACCAAGGCATTACAAACCTTGGATATGTTGCTTGACATGTATTAATACTCAGTATGTATTGATGTTGCTCGACACATTCAGTTACAATGACCTAGGAAAAGCATCTTTTGTCTCGAGTGGACAATATGGTCAGTTGTAATGGTTCCTGAAAATATGCTTTCGAATTGAGTGGACAATTAAGTCTATTCTAATGATGGGAAGATTATTTAAGATCTCCCAAGTCCTCTTTTAAAGAGAAGAGGTTTGAGAAGAAGTTCAAGAGGAGGTTCGAGAGTTGGATGTATGGTTGTTTTTATTTTCTAGTTAATGAAAAGTTGCAGATTGTGTGTTTAGTTGTTTCAAGTATTGTTGTTTACTTGGTGTGCAATTAGGTTAATCTTTTGTTATCATTTTGCAAGTTGTAAGTTCCTAGCTCATTCTATGTTGTAAATACTAAATGGCTCCTTGAGGTTCTTGAATCCATGGTGAGAACCATGTGCCTAGATGGAATTCGGGAGGAGCCTTTATACATAGTTTCCTTTTTGGTAGGAGAAGTGTTAGTCATGATTTTTGAACTCTTACCCTAGGTGAGCTTGATAATAGTCCAGTTGGGGAAGAAAGTGAGAAAGATGTTGTGAAAGAACTAGCTGAATGAGTTGGTTTAGCTAGAGTGAATCTACCCTTGTAGGTTCAATGTGTATGGAAGAATAACTTATTGATGGGAACTGGGTCTTGAGAAAGAGGTGAAGTTCTTAGTGACTTACCTTAGATTAGGGCTGAGAGTAACCTAGGAGGTCTAGGAGAGAGACCTTAGAGTAGATTCAGGCTAACTCATGGAAGAAGGATCTTGTTCCGCATCATATTGGTATCAGTGGCAAAATATTGGACTTGTGTTGTTTGGGTGCTATCTTCAGAAGAGCCTATATATTCATTCAAAATGGTGTCCAACACTGAGTTGGAAAAGGATGTAGAAGAAAATAAAGAGGAGAATAGACTCCTGGAGGAACAGTTGGCCGAAATGGCAACTAAGTTAGGAGAAGTGTAGCTTAGGATTGTACTGGTCAGTGAACTAATGAGAGAAACAAAAGGAAAGGGTAAGTTAGTGGTCAAGGAAGACATAATACTAGAGCTAGACCATGTGCTTCAAGAAGAGCCATTCTTGAAAGCATTAAAGGAAATGAGTAGTAATTCCTTGGAAGGTGTTCCTCTATTTAGTGGCAAGATGGAACTAGAAGTAGTCATGGAGTGGATTTAAGGTCTTGAAAATTACTTTGACTATGATAATGTGACTGAAGCTCAAAAGGTTAAAATAGCCAAGACAAGATTGAGAGGGACTGCTCTCACTTGGTGGAATTTTGTCCAAGACAAAAGGAACAAAGAAGGAAAGAATCCTATAAATAGTTGGAAATGTATGGAGGCTAAAATGAGAGAAACTTATCTTCCTGATGATTATGAAGTGCAGTTGCACAAGAAAAGACAAAATATGAGACAAAAAGACTTAGAGGTCAGTACCTATATAGAAGAGTTTCACAATTTATGCTTAAGTTCACATGTAATGGAAGAGGAGAGCCTAAAAGTGGCTAGGTATCTGAATGGTCTCAAGTGGAATATCCAAGAGGAAATCAATCTCTTAAGTCCCAAGATAGTACATCAGTGCTATCAGCTAGCTCTCAAAGTGGAAGAGAAGTTCAAAAAGAAACAAGACTCAAACAGTAGACAAAGAGACAATAGAAGTCACAGAGGAGGATTTGGTGGAAGGAACTTTGAGGCTAGAAATCAAAGTGAGTCCAAACCCACTGAGAATCAATGAGAATCAAGTAACACAAGGGGTGGTTACAACTGAGGAAGAGGGTCAAATAATAAGTCAAGAGGAAGAACCAATAACCAGGGAAGAGGATCTTATTTATATTCAATGAAGTGTTATAATTTCCAGAAATATGGGCATCCTGCCTATAGGTGTCTAGAGAGGTGTTCTACATTACAAGGAGGAGAGAAAAGAATCAATTATGTGCAAGAAGAGTCTTCTAGGAGAAAGACAACATAAGTCTCCCTAGATTCTGAGATAGGGGAGAATTTGATGATTCACAGAGCACTCATCAAAGAACCCATCAAAGAAGATCCAAGCCAAAGAAGATCTCTATTTAGAGTTAAATACAAGGTACTATGTAAGGTTTTTAAATTTATCAAAGATTCTGGTTCTATCGATAAAATTGTTTCTATGGAAGCTATTGAAAAGTTAAAATTGAAAAAGATTCCTCATACTAACTCTTACAGAGTTACATGGTTGAACCAAGATCAACATGTACTGATCAATGAACAAGCTTGGGTAGAATTTTCCATAGGGAGGTATAAGGATAGATTTTTTTGTGATGTCTTGCCGATGGATGCTTTTCATCTATTATTGGGTAGACCTTGGCAGTTTTATAGAGCTGTAGTGCATGCTAGAGCTAAGAACTCATATTCCTTTAAGAAAGATCGAGTGACTTTCAAGATATAGTTGATATTGGAAGAAGGTGAAGTGAAGAAAGGGGATCCTAACATACTATTAGTAGGTGAGAAATAATTATTTAAGACACTAGAGGAATAATATGGAGTGGGCTTTGCTTTGGTTCTAAAACTGAAGAATGAAAAGAGAAAAGAAAAGGAAGAGTTACCTTTAGAAATCAAAGAGTTGTTAACTCAATACCAAGACATAGTTAGTGATTCTCAACTGGCTAAAATACCACCTTAGAGGTCTATTAGTCATCAGATTGACTTCATCCCAGGAGCCTCACTTCCAAACAAAGTTGCTTATAAAATGACCCCACAATAGAATACAGAAATTGCTATCCAAATTCAAGAGTTACTTGACCAAGGGTTGATTAGAAAGAGCATAAGTCCATGTGTTGTTCCCATTATGCTATCCAAAAATAAGGGTGGTACTTGGAGGTTGTGTACATATTCTAGGGCCATAAATAGAATTACTATCTGGTATAGGTTCCCAATACCTAGGATAGAAGATTTAATGGATTGTCTAGGTGGAGCTAAGTATTGCTCCAAAATAGATCTTAAGACTGGGTATCATCAAATAAGAATAAAATGTGGAGATGAGTGGAAAAATGCTTTTAAGACTACCGAGGGACTCTATGAGTGGCTTGTTATGCCTTTTGGGTTATCCAATGCCCCAAGCACATTTATAAGGTTAATGAATGAAGTGTTGAAGGACTTCATTGGAAAATGGGTTGTGGTGTACTTAGATGATGTTTTAGTGTTCAGTAAAACCAAGGAGGATCATCTTCAACATCTACAAATGGTAATGTAGAGACTGCATGAGGAGAAGTTGAAAATCAACTTAGAGAAGAGTGAGTTCATGAAGCAAGAGTTAGTATACTTGGGTTTTGTTATCTTTAAGGGTAACTTGAAGATGGATACAAGAAAGGTGGAAGCAATATTGAATTGGCCTACACCTAAGTTAGCAACAAAAGTAAGAAGCTTAAATGGATTAGCATAGTTCTATAGGAAGTTTATCAGATGGTTTAGTGAAATTAGCACACTTATTTTGGATACCATAAAAGGAGGTATGAAAGCCAAATTCCAATAGAATGAGCAGACTGATAAGGGATTTGATAATTTGAAGAGAATAATATCAACTCAACCTATATTGACACTTCCCAGTTTTGACAAGTTGTTTACTATGGAATGTGATGCTAGTAATTTTTCCATAGGTGTAGTTTTTAGTCAAGAGGGAAAGAAGTATCTTTTCACGGTGAAAAACTTAGTGATGCAAAGAAGAAGTACTCATCATATGATTTAGAACTAATGCATTGGTGAAAGCACTATGGAAGTATATCCAAGCCTACACCTTCACCATCAAGCACAAGAAAGGAGGTCAAAATAAGGGAGAAGATGCATTGAGTAGAAGGTTGCTTACAGCACAAGATGTCTAGTTGAGAAGAATTGGCATAGAAAGCTTCAAGGATCTATATCCGACAGATGAGCATTTCTCAGCATCCTATAAGGTATGTCAAGATTTTCAAAACCACTTTCATAGTGAGTGTTCTGGGTTAACCCTACAAGCATGACCTATGTTTAAAGAAGGACAAATTTGTGTACTGAGGGGTTCAATGGGTGATAATTTAGTGCAAGAGAAGCATAATGGCTCATTAAGTGGATATTTTGGAGTGCATAAAACTTTAGAGTTATTACAGAGGTACTATTATTGGCCAAAAATGAGTAGGGATGTCTAGAAGTATGTAGATACTTGTATAGTTTGTCAAAAGGCTAAGGGGACTTCATCTAATGTAAAATTGTATCAACCCTTTCCAATCCCAAATAGACCTTGGGAGTTCCTTAGTATGGATTTTGTGGTTTGAATTCCTAAGACTAAGTTGGGAATGGACAATATTTTTGTGATTGTGGATAGGTTTAGCAAGATGGCTCACTTTGTGCCATGCAAAACCACACATGATGCATGTTATATAGAAAATCTGTTCTTTAGAGAAGCAATATGGACACATAGATTACCCTTAAGTATTGTATCAGATAAGGAATCTAATTTTATGAGTCATTTTTGGAAAACCTTATGGCAGAAGTTGTTAGCAAGTTGACAATCAGAGTGTATATGACTTATTTTGTGTTTTCATTATGGCAACAAAGTCATATGAAGTTTTGTCAAGTAAACTTGGAAGACAAAAGTGGTTAAGTATAGAAGACAAAGCAAAACATAGATATGTAGTCGATCAGAGCACCAGCACACGTGCGTCATAATAAATCAAGCTATGTACATTATTATATAAGATCTATGATATGTTGTTATGCTTACCCTATACACACATGGTACAGAATGACAGTACGGAGAAGCTACAGAAAGATTAAGTGCACCTGCAGTTCATAAAATAGAGTATGAAGCCGACTTCAGTTTTTCGATTAGCGTGTAATCTTTTGTTTTTGTAAAGGCTAAGTGCCTATTGTAATAAGTTAGTAGTTATGTATTAAACATTATTGTAAACACGCTTAAGCCAATTTATTTGGAAGCATTGTGAATGTTTTTTTTGGGCTGACTAAGGTCTTGTTTTTGGTCGCGTCTATTCAGGCATGAACATATATATATATATGACATGTAAATTTTTATTAGGGGGTGTTAAAGAAATATGAAGAGAAGAGATATAGAAGAATAGTATAAGATGTCAGAATAAGACAAAGCTCTTTAAGAGAATAAGAGCATCAGTGCATAACTAGAACTGATCAGACAATAGTGTCACATATAATAGTTCACTTTTGGATATAGTGTATATCTATTATCAAGGAGGTTGTAGCCTTCATCTTATTGGGCAGTGAGCTCTTGGACAGTGAGCCCTCACCCCTAACAGGGTTATTGTAAAGACTCCTAATAGGGTCATTGTACTTGCATTGTAAAGACTGCTTCTAACAGGGCAAAGGAACCTTAACAAGTTCATTATTCTAGTACAATCATTTGTGGGTACTAATTCCCACCAGGGTTTTCCTTTGATCAAGGTTTCCTCGTAAACATATCTAGTGTTATGTATTTTTATATTATGCTTCATGTGTTATCTATTTAATTGAGTTTCAAATTTTTGAAATAGAATAAATAGTTAAACAGTGATTCACCCCCCCNAACAGTGATTCCCCCCCCCCCCCCTCCTCAGTGTTTCCAACAATTGGTATCAGAGCTCTGCTCCTCTGTAAAGAAGTTTAACCACTTGAGGAGATCATGGATTCAGTAGAAGTGAAACATCTAAAAAATAATCTTGAAGAAACCCTTGAAGATCTTGATAGATCTAAAAAAGAAAATGAGGAACTTAAACTAAAAGTTGATGGCTCATAAATGCTTATCAAAAAGTTAAGAAAAGATTTGAAAGGTTGCTCTACAAATGATTTGGGTAAAATGGTCAAGAAGCTAAATGAAGAGAACATGTCTTTGAAAGATAATATTGAAGATCTTGATGAACAACTTACAGATAGCCTAACTGCTATTGAAGAAAATACCAAAGAGAATAAACAATTAGATGATGAACTTATGCAAGCAAACATAAAATATTGGACTTAGAAAAAATCAAGAAAAAGATAGAATCTGAACTAACAGAAGCAAAAGACAAGATGGATAAACTACACACAAGTTCTGATCTAATTTAATCACAACTGTATGCACAGAAGTTAAAAGGTGACACTACTGGTGTTGGACACAGTGTAGCTCAAATTGAAATCAATTCAATGCAAGAAAGAAAGAAAGAAAGAAAGACATCCACTGAAGCAAAGAAAACTGAGAATCTTGCAAGAGATTGTAAAGAAGTAAGACCTTTTAATGCTTATTGTTACTCCTGTACTAAGTTTGGTCATAGGGCTATTCATTGCAAGACAAGTCAAATAAATCAGTCACAATATAACCAAAGAAATATGACTCAATACAATTAGAGAAATCAACCTCAGGGAAACTGATGCAAGAGCATCCTGGGTGTAAGGGCAATCTTGCATCACCCAAAAATATATGTTTTTCTATTCAATAAGGGCTATTTTTTACAAAGTTGCTATATTTGGAAACTTACTATTTTTAGTAAGTTGGTTGTTTGAACTCAGAATGTTCTAATTTTTCAAGTGAAGGTTCATCTTAGTCATATAAGAATGCCAGTTAAATTTCATTGCCAGATCATCTGTATTGGCGAATTTATTAAGGATTTACTGTTGAGATTTTAGGGTGCAAAATCTTTGAGCTCAATTTTCAAGACCTTAGAGGCTCCGGATCAAGGTCGAACCCCCGGCTGACTGGCACTTCTAGAAGTTGGGCTACCTAATCTCATATTTTGTAAATATTTAAAGCCGACCTTTTTGTAATAAAAGTGAAAAAATAATTAAATGTTAAGGGTAGTTGGCCTTAATGGCTATATTTATGGAACCTTCTCGAGCGGTGGAAATTGCCTATATAAAGAAGGCCCGTAGTGTTGTCTAGGGAAGTTCTGGGTGGATCTGAGTAATAATTCGAGGCTTTTTCCTATAGAATAATGTAAGGGGAATGCCCATGTGGCTTTGCATATTTTAATTCTGAAATTTTGTAATTCCACATTTGTGGAGATAATAAGAAGCCCATTTTCTATTCTTACGAATTGTTGTTGTTTCTCTGTTTCTGTTATGTGTTTGTGGCATTAAGGGGAGCACCCTTCATCAAGTGGTATCAGAGCAGGAGTTCCTAAGTGTGTAAATAGATCACCGACTGTGAGGCAGTTTGCACCAGGACCGTGGTTAGGGTTTCAGCGTGCATTGTGAAAATGCCTCCACGAAGGGAACATGGCAGAAGAGCTGGTGTTGTGACACCTAAGGTTAGAGAGCTCCAGAGACAAGTGCAAGCATTGCAAGAAGAGATTCATAGAGGAATGAATCTTAATGTTAGAAATGAAAGTGAGGATGAAGCTGAAGAAGGAAATGATGATCAAGAAGAAGTTGAAGTTTTGAATCCAGAAGAAGAAAGGATTTTCTGAGCCATTTCCAAGATTGGAAAATGACCTAAGATTGAGGTTCCTACATTTTCAGGGAATCTTAACCCAGAGGAGTTGATTGACTGGATCAACGAATGTGATGAATATTTTGAGTATGAAGATATTGAGGATCCTAATCGGGTCAAGTTTGCGAAGGCCAGACTGAAGGGTCATGCGAAGATCTGGTGGCAGGAGATCCAATTGGAGCGAAATCGAAGAGGAAAGGATACAATCACAAGATGGGATCAGATGGTGGAGAAGTTGAAGCAACATTTCATTCCTGTTGATTATGAGCTTGACCTACTGAAGAAAATGCAAAGTTTGAAGCAAGCAGGAAAATTTGTCCAAGAGTATACAGAGGAGTTCTATAGAATCCTCATCCGAATAGGCCATGCGGAAGTTGACAAGGAGAAAGTTGCCCATTACCTTAATGGGTTGAGGCCAAGCATTCAGGAGGAGTTGAATCTGGTTCGAATGAACAATATTGAGGAGGCATACCAGTTTGCCCTAAAAGTAGAAGAAAAGCTGAACAAGAAGTTTGAGAGTAG
>MU225231.1:2242715-2276065 GCA_018584345.1 Thuja plicata
ATATATATATATATATATTGCAAGAAGGAAATATTTGGTGACAATAGCATTGCTACTCTTATGGCTTCAATGATGAAACCAGATTATTCATTCAAAGATGAATATGCGCATCTCACTGGTAACCCTATCTTTGATTATTCTAACACACATGAGTTCTATGAGACAGAATGGGTTAAAATCCTACTGAGCAGGATACATGATGACCTATATTGGATTGCTGAATTTCCTGTCTTCATTACTATAGACTTAATTCATGACATGACTGGACTTCCTAAGACTGGACCAGTTCTTCCCATTGGTAAGGATGTTAAGAAGCAGGTGGAACAAGTATGCTTATCCAGAAGTGATAGGCACGGAATGACTGTTGATCCCATTGAGGCAGATGACTAAATAGTTCTAGCATGCAAGTAGACTAAATAGTGTATCTGCAGCAACTATCCTAGCAATAATAAAAATGGTGAAGGATAATACACAGTACAATCTATGTGAAATATTGCGCACACAACTGATTGACAACATTAGGGAAGTCAAGCATGAAAAGAGAAAAATATTTAGATTTGGCTCTTTGATCATCCATCTCTACTTCCACATTGTAGGTAAAGTTGTCGATCTTTACCTAGACAGGAGTAAACCCACTATGTCTCAGATATCACTAAAAGCTACATCAGAAAGCGGCATGAAAGATTCTATGGACATGGAGATCAAAACATTCAGGATCAAGAAGTAGAAAAGGTTCAGGATACTAGAGAAGATAGTTCATAAGTACAAAGACACCATATGCTTTATGGTAGAAACTGACTGCACATGCATGGAGGTAGTTGAACCAAGGACAAAATAGATTCATCCACTTGGCTATGAAGTTGAAGAACAAGTTTTGGAAGGGTATGCACAAGTTCTCCTATTTGTGCCCAAGGATCCTAATGAACCTAGATGGGGTACTTAAAGAGAAAAGACAAATCAAGTTGATTCTATCTTGTATAGTTTAGACAACAAAAGGAAGGAATCAAGGATTACTTCTAATATCCTAAAAGTTTGTGGGGTTACACAAGAAGACCTAGACAAAGCTAGAGAAGCTAAGATTGCTAAAGAACTTGAGAAAAATCCTACAGAAGTGAAAATGGAAAAGTCTAATGATATTCCTAAGAAGAAGAAGAAGAAATCTGATGAAGGTACATCTGCACCATCAACTACCATTGATCTAGAATCCTCTCCACCTTTTGTACCCAGTAAGATGACTAGAAGGGAGAAGCAAGTTCCTACAAGTCACCCATCATCAAGGACCATAAGGAGCAAGGTAAAGAACACTCAAGCCCCTCCTGAGGTAGGATTTAGACCTAGTCTAACAAGTACCAAGAGATAGACAAATTAGAAATTTACTCTATGATTATCTCTCACATGATTAAGTTTAAGAGGACAGTATTGGAACTCAAAACAGTCATACTAGAAAAAGTATGGAACATACTTGATGTATTAAAAAGGAAAGAAAATGAAGAGGATATGAGGATAAGAGAAGAAACATTAGACAGTCTTCTCCCTGTTTTCTCACATGATGAGAAAGCCATTTTGTTGGATTTAGTAAAATCTCATCTCAGAACCAAAACAAGAATTCTCTATATCATGAACAAAGAATATGAACTGGTTGGTGAAGAGACTCAAAAATAATTTGAGCGAGTATTTTTGGATAGACACATGTATCCATCAACAGTGCCTACAAAAAAATCAACTCTAGCTCCTCCCAAATAGAACAAAGAACCAATTATTCTAAATGTGCCTATGACAAGTCCACAAGATTCAGCGCCCACTATTTCAATAACTTCTGATAGAGCCAAAGATTCAGAAGAAACTACTGTGATTGATGATGTTAAGATATCCATGACCACTTCTAACAATGCCATGGACAAAGTTGAAAGCATTTGTCAGCACTGAAGAGACAAAGAAGGTATGCACTGATGACACATCTTTACAGCAAGATGAAGTTCCCTCTAAAGATTCAATGGATTTGAATAAAGAGTAAGACAATCAAACTAATGAAACACCAGCTATGGAGATCCCTGTGAAGAATGAATATGTGGATGCCAGTCAAAATGTAATACATACTCCATCCATCAAGCCATCATTGTTGTCAAGCTTGACACCTGATTCAGCAAATCTAGATGCTTGGGAAGAAGAAGTTTTGATTAAGATCAATGTGCTAGCCATGGAGAAAGCCAAAGAGAAAAAAGTCATGAGAAACCCTCTCCTTCTAGAGATAGTGAACATTTTGAATGACTTAGTGCCAGCAGATAAGAAAATGGCTAAGATTCAGTCAGTTGATGATGTTGACAGCATCTTGACAAGTTTCAAATCACATTTCCCAAGTTTAGTAGACTCTATTACTAAAATTGAAAAAGATGAGTACAAGAAGGGAAGATTGAATGAATTGGTAAAGAACTTCTCTTTAGATCTCAATTCATTAAAGATTGGTCAGAAAATTCTGAAAGAGTTGGCATCAAAAGGCAGGAAGGTAATAGAAAACTGCATGGATAGAGTAAAACTTACCTCTGAGCACATCAACAAGATAGAGGAAGTAGATATCTTGGTTGATAACATAAGGCAATCAGTTGAAACATCATCCCAAGACATCAACATCTAAAAAAATATCTATCAAGGATAGATAGACAAGATTGAAAAAGCTAAAATGGAGATCAGTAAGATAAGGATCAGGTAGACTCAACTGAGAAATGCACTTGCACCCTCCTTGGTTGTTTTGAATGAGAACATCAAACAGATAGATGCAACCATTTCTACCTATGATCAAGGACCCAACATGGATCTAAAAAATATGGAGAAGCTTACATATTCCTTATGCACCCATCTTCAGATAGTTGATGCAGTGAAGGCATTCTGGCAGCAAGAGATCAAGAATCTTCAGATTGCTTATCCAGATGTATACATGGAGTAAGTATCTAGAGACTTACAATTTTGACAACTTTTCCATTAATATCAAAGGGGGAGTAATGTATGTATATAAGGAATATGTTATATAGCCAAAGTTATGATGTAAAGCCTTTTTTTCTGTTAAGTCAAAGTCTAAAAAAACTTGGCCACATTCCTTTGTTGCCATTAATGACAAAGGGGAGATTGTTGGCAAGTTGAAAATCAGAGTGTACATGACTTATTTTTTGTTGTCATTATGGCAACAAAGTCATATGAAGTTTTTCAAGTAAACTTGGAAGACAAAAATGGCTAAATATAGAAGACAGAGCAGAACAGAGATATGCATTCGATCAGTGCACTAGTGCACATGTGTCAGAATGAATCAAGCTATGCATGTTCATATATAAGATCTATGATATTTTTTTATTCTTACCTATACACACATGGTATGGAATGATAGTACGAAGAAGCTACAGAAAGATTAAGTGCACTTGCAGTTCAGAAAATAGAGTATGAAGCCGACTTTAGTTTTTGGATTAGCGTGTAATCTTTTGTTTTTGTAAAGGCTAGGCACCTATTGTAATAAGTTAGTAGTTATACATTAAACATTATTGTAAACACTCTTAATCCAATTTATTTGGAAGCGTTGTGAATGTTGTTTTTGGGCTGACTAAGGTCTTGTTTTTGGTCGCGTCTATTCAGGCATGAACATATATATATGACATGTAAATTTTTATTAGGGGGTGTCAAAGAAATATGCAAAGAAGAGATATAGAAGAATATTATAAGATGTCAAAATAAGACAAAGCTCTTTAAGAGAATCAGAGAATTAGCACATAACCTGAACTGATCAGACAATAGTGTCACATACAATAGTTCACTTTTGGATATAGTGTATATCTATTATCAAGGAGGTTGTAGCCTTCATGTTATTGGGAAGTGAGCTCTTGGAAAATGAGTCCTCACCCCTAACAGGGTTATTGTAAAGACTCTTAACAGGGTCATTGTACTTGCATTGTAAAGACTGCTTCTAATAGGGCAAAGGAACCTTAACAAGTTCATTATTCTAGTACAATCATTTGTGGGTACTAATTCCCACCAGGGTTTTCCTCTGATCAAGGTTTCTCGATAAAAATATCTGGTGTTATATTATGCTTCATGTGTTATCTATTTAATTGAGTTTCAAATTGCTAAAATAGAATAAATAGTTAAACACTGATTCACCCCCCCCCCCCCCTCTCTCANATAGTTAAACACTGATTCCCCCCCCCCCCCCCCTCTCTCAGTGTTTCCAACAGAAGCTTGGTATAAATCTTTCCTTTAGCTCAGCATATCATCTGCATAGACTGATGGTAAGACTAAGGTGGTGAATAGAAGCCTAGGAAATATTTTGAGATGCCTCACAAAAGAATATGGACAATCATGGGATCAGATACTTTCTTAGGAAAAATTTTCCTATAATGATATAGTCAAAAGATCCACTAGAAAGAGCCCTTTTGAAATAGTGATGGGATTCATCCCATGGGTATATGTGAACTCAAGGATCTTGGAAACAATCCAGAGAAGAGTGGTTATGCTAAATATTTTGATAAATCCATGAAAGAAGTCCATTATACTATGAAGAAGACATTAGTGGAGAGTACAACTCACACCAAGTATAAGGTAGATGAAAAGAAAATAGATGTTCAATTCCACATTGGATATTTGGCCATGGTGCACCTAAACAAAGAAAGACTACAAAAAGGTATCCCAAGTAAGCTTTAGATGAGAAAGAGAGGCCCTTGTACAATGCTGGAAAAGTATGGATCTTATGCTTACAAAGTTGACCTTCCTACTAATATAGGGTTAGCTCCAGTTTTTAATGTGGCAAATATTATGTCCTATAAGGGACCAATTCCAGAAGGAGGTCTTGATCTTTCAGTAGATATAGAGGATCTCAAAGCACTGAAACTTCTAGTTACTCCAAATCCAAAGGCAGAGAAGATTCTTAATTCAAGAGTTGCTAAGTAGAATAGAACAAAAAACTACATGGAACATCTATTCAAATGGAAAGGACAAGCGGATTTAGAGGATACATGGGTATAGGAGACCAATTTCACAAAGTTAGGCATCAATCCTAACTTGATCCAATCACCTGGAAGTTGAATTCTCTTATTTGGGGGAGTATGGTGCAGGAGAACTTAGGGTTAAAGGCCCTTAGGAACATTTTGGATTCATTTAAGTTAGTTTGTAGGGTGTTTATTCATTCACTCTTGTAATGACCGAGTGAAAAATGGGTCAAATTGGTGAATAAACACCCTAGTTGCTTATATGCATATTTTTAGTTTATTTGTGTGTTGAAGAGGTAGTTTGTAAGCCTCTAGAATTCCAACCAAGGCATTAGGAACCTTATATAAGTTTCTCAGCATGTACTAATGTGCTCGGCATGTACTGTTGTTTCTTGACATGTACTGATGCTCAACATTTACTGATGTTTCTTGGCACATTCAGTTACAACGACACAAGAAAAGTGGCTTTTTTCTCAAGTGGACAGTATGGTCAATTGTAATGGTTCCTAAAAAGATGCTTTCAACTTGAGTGGGTAGTTAAGTCTATTCTAATAATGGGAAGATTATTTAAGATCTCCCAAGCCCTCATTTAAAGAGAAGAGGTTCGAGAAGAATTTTGAGAGGAGGTTTGAGAGTTGGATGTACGGTTGTTTTTATTTTCTAGTTAATGAAAAGTTGTAGATCATGTATTTAGTTGTTTCAAGTATTGTTGTGTACTTAGTGTGAAAGTAGGTTAATCTCTCGTTCTTCTTTTGGAAGTTGTAAGTTCCTAACTCATTTTGGGTTATAAATACTGAATGGCTCCTCAAGGTTCTTGAATCCATGGTGAGAACCATGTGCCTGGATGGAATTTGAGAGGAGCCACTGTACATAGTTTCCTTTTTGGTAGGAGAAGTGTTAGTCATAATTTTTGAGCTCTTGCCCTAGGTAAGCTTGATAATAGTGTGGCTAGGGAAGAAAGTGAGAAAGATATTGTGAGTGCATTGGCTGAACGAGTTGGTTTAGCTAGAGTGAATCTACCCTTGTGGGTTCAACAAGTATGGAAGAATAACTTGTTTATGGGAATTGGGTCTTGAGAAAGAGGTGAATTTTTTGTGACTTACCTCATATTAGGGTTGAGAGTTCCCTAGTAGGTTTAAGAGAGATACCTTAGAGCAGAGTCAGGCTGACTCTAGGAAGAAGGATCCTATTCTACATTAGTTTCAATTTCATTGGGATGATCAATCCTCCTTCAAGTGTTGGACATAAATGGATCCCAAGTGCCACAGATTACTTCACTCAATGGGAAAAAGTAGAGCCATTAAAAAATATATAGAGAATGAAATTGTTAGCTTCCATGAAGAGCTAGTGTCAAGATTTGGTCCCTCTAAGATGATAATTTTAGATAATGAAAGGGATTTTTTAGGAACTAAGATGTTCAAATTCGCACTTAAAAATGGTATTTTTATGAAGACATCTTCCAATTATTATCAGTAAGGAAATGGGTTGGAAAAGTCAAAAAATAAGAATTTGGCGAGAATTATAAAAATAATTGGTTCGGAACACCATCGAGAATGACATAAGCATTTACAGATTACTCTGTGGGTGGATCAGATCACCCCAAATCAGGTTCTTAATACCTTACCCTATGAACTCGTATATGTAAAAGAAGCACACCTTCCAATCTTAATGGATTTCTAGCTTTTTATCTCCTCAAATCAATTGGAGTTGAGGAAGATGGTTTCATGAACGTAAGGTTGGAAGAGATGCTAAATCTGCAATAACAACATGAACAAGATCATAATGCCCTTACATTTCATCAAGGAGTGGTCAAGAGGTGATTCAATAAAAGGACATCAGAACTAATTTTCAAGGAAAATGACATAGTCCTAAAATAAAATGAAACAAAGGCCAAGCAAGGATAACATGCAAAGTTTGA
Organism: Thuja plicata; assembly: GCA_018584345.1. NCBI lineage: Eukaryota > Viridiplantae > Streptophyta > Pinopsida > Cupressales > Cupressaceae > Thuja > Thuja plicata. The sequence continues at coordinate 2,249,598 of MU225231.1, forward strand.
TGCCCTATGGGAAGGTCCTTTCTACATTTCACATTACAAACAAGGAAACACTTTTGAACTTGGATACAATCAAGGCAACCCTTTTGAGATCTTGATAAATGGGATCCACCTCATACACTTCCATTAATGGTCCTTCTTTTCCCCATGTACATAGTAGGTTAGTTGTGCTTTGTGTTTAATAAGTATTGCTAGGTGCAATAGCCTTATTGTAAGTCCATGATATCTCTAAATTTTGGGCCTTCCTTTTATCATATATGTGGTATTCTATATTGTCCTACATATATTTTGGAAAAATTCCTTCACTATCATGTCAACCCCTTAAGGCTTATCAGTGCCTCATTTTCTAAAACAACGGGGAGTCTAGGTAATTTTCACTCTCTCTTTTCTACCTGCATAAACCATGAAAACCAAGAAAATTAATATGAATGCATGATTAGTTACCACCCTTATTTCCTTTCATAATGTCAAAGCCAAGTATTTTAGGTATGTTGAGAGGAAGGTCTTTAGGAAAATATTACAGAAGTGAGTTATCACAAGTACATATTATTTATTGCCCTTTTTGAGAATGGGTCATGTTGATCCATACGCCACAAGGATGGTGGATGTATTTATAGATGCATCATATACTGGAGTGTCTAGATTGTTAAAACCTAGACATGAAAAGATGGAAGTTAAAAAAATTGAGAATGCTAGAGATCTTGTGCTAGTCAAAGATCTTGTGGATGGTGTCAAGGACCCAATGTGAGAGTCAAAGACCAAGTGCCTCAGACAAGGAGTACTTTAGAGAAAAATAAATCCTAAATATACTCAGGTCGGATCTAGAATCTAGCATAGCAGCTTGCTGCAATACATGGTGTCAAAGTTCCATCCATTCCCAGAACTAATTGAAGCAATGACAATGCACTTTGATGTAGGAAGAATTATTATTCAACATGGAGAGTTTAAAGTGATTATAAGCCTTGACATGGTGAGGAGTATCCCCATGATCAAAATAACATAATTCCCTTTGACAAATCAAATCTCAAATATGAGTGGGCTCAAGTCATGATTTTCTTGAATGAGAGTTGCAGACTAGGCTTCCTACTAAGTTGAAGTTTTGCATACATTTTTCATACTTTAAAGGAGACTCACAAGACATTTTCTCCATGTTGGATTTCATTTGTGGCTTGGAGGGAAGTGATATTGTAGAAGAATTCTAGGTATCCTATTGGAAATCTTATGATTGAGAGGGGGGGTGAATCAATAAAAAAAAGTAATGAACTAATTCAACCATCGAGATGAATAACTGCACTATTAACTTCCAAACCACAAAGCATATAATTGAAGTAAACAAATAACAGTAAACAATATCAAGCATCCACAAACTCAAGACACATAACACAGATATTTTATTATGGAAACCCTTATAAGAGGGGAAAAAACCATGGTGGGATGACACCAACAAGTCCACTACCAGTAAATGAGTTTTCCCTATTAGGAGCTAAAAATACCCTTTATGAGGGTTCACCCTGTTAGGAATGAGTACTACACTATTAGGAGTACAAAAAGATCAGTTATGATCTACCTCGCTATAGGATTTCAAACCTCAATAAAGAAGTTACCATGTTAAAGGATTTACAAATAAGAACCTATTAAAGTTCACTCAGTTAAGGGATTTAACCTACTGCAACTATTAGGGAACAATAAGATATGTTGATCTTTAGAATAGTACCAATTGCCTATCAAATCATTTCTACTCTTGTCCTTCCAGAAGTTGTACTGATCTCTACTCCTTCAATACACGATCAGCCAATCTGAAAATATGATCACAACCCTAAATTAAATGATTTAGTGCTCCTTAAATAGATTACCACTAGGTCACACAAGACCTAGAATTTTCCACCACAGTCGGCTCAAAAGATTATCCAATCTCCTCAAAATCAGCATCATCAACATCCATTATTTCATCCTCAAATGTATCACCAATATTTAGAACTAATATTTTGGCCTCAGATCCACTGGCTTAATCAAATTAATATGAAACTTTGATTGGTGATCGAATAGATAAACTATCTTCTCATTCAAAACATAATTCATTCAAAACTAGGTATAAACTACTGTGATTGGAATCCTAGATTGCACTTACCATATAAAAAATACATCTATGATCACAATACCTAAATATTTCCTTAACTCAACTGCTACCACATTCTGTGTCTGATAACATTCTTCCTAAACACCAGTCAACATACATAGTTGATCTTCCCTTTACTGATCATGTACAGTTCATACCAGTCACGCCAATCATGATAACTTAATACATTGCCATCAATATGACAACCAATTATGCATTGATTCATGACTGTTCTTCATATCTCCTCCAAAAGTACCATAATGCCAACATAACCATGACATAGTATTTGAAATTTCTATTAAAATCAATCTTTCGATATGATTTTCTTGACATTATTGTAGATGGCATAACCCAACAAATTTAATATTTTCAATTATCTTGTATTTTCAAGTACCCATCTCTCCTAGATAATATTCTCTTGTCTCAGAATGTAATTTTATTTCTAAAATTTGTGAACCTAGATATAGGGGATATAGATGGAAGGAAAAATCCTATCTCTGCCTGGACTTTGGTTTTGAATAAACCATTTGATTATGATCTTTTCCTGGTACATTTCTTGAGACATTCCATGCATGCCCTTCTAGATATTTTTTATGAGGGTTGACTCACTATATTTTGGATTTCTTGGTTACAAATATTTGAAGTTCATGTTGACTGGTTCTATAGAATCAATTTTACTATAATTAGGATTCATAGTTTCACAAAGAAACCATTTTTACTTCCTACTTTTGTTCTAGATAGAGGCTTTACATAGAGGTGCTCAGGAAAAAAAATTTAGTTGATGAAAAGATGGGGGCAGTAAAGAACAAAACAATTATCAACAAAATACCAATCGCATATAGGGATGTGATCTTGAACAAGCAAAAATCTAAGAACTTGTTGAAATCAAAGTTGTCTTAGCAGTCTTTTCTCGCTCTATGACTTCTATAATTTTGACCTAGATAATTTTTTATCAAATTGGTTTAATATTTCCATTCACTAGCCTTGGCCATACTCAAAGGCAAGATGAAGTCATGTTGAACCATCGTTGGATGTTTTAGTTTCTTTATCCTCTCAGTATGTTGGTTCCATACCTCCTTGGTTGAATTTCTATGAAACAAAAGCTGCCTATGATTCTGCCATTAAGATATCTTTGAATTTGAAGAAAATATTGAAAGGAAAGGGTTGGTCAAAAGATAAAATCATTGCTTTCTAGATTTACAAATAGATGACCAAACAATCCTATGTCCCTTATAATAATACTAATTATGATACAATATTTGAAGAAAAATGGAACAATGACCACAAGAAAGCTTCTATTTTTGTAGGTTCAGAGAAAGAAGATTCAGTCCCCTGTGTTTCTATCCATCCTCAAGGGAGTAAAATATAACCAATGCAAAAAATGAAGAGTAATGTAGAGTTGGTAGTGCCTCAGAGAGCACAGGAGACACATCAAGATACTAGAACATTGAAGGGAAAGGAATCTCCAAGATTATTTGTTAAGAAAATATGGTCTAGGAAATAAGACATCAGAAGCTTGACTCTCCTCCTATGAATAAAAGTAGAAAGACACACATAATCAGTATTTAAGAGTCAGAGGAAGAAAAGGAGGAGGAACCAATCCCAACTAAAATTAAAAAAAGTACCACACTGCCAATAGTACCTCAGGTAAGTTTTTCTCCCACTCTCCTCACTTCTCAATCTTTAGTTTCTTCAGAAATATAGTTTATAATATCCCTTATTCATAGTATGTCCACCCATGTTTTAAAATGGGAGACTTCCACTCAATCTATTATTTTCTCAGCTTGAGGTGTTAAATCCATTTCCTCATTTCCCCTTTCATCTTGAGTTCCCTAATGCAAATTACCCCCAATGCCTCTTTTGAGTCAACCTTAATTACAACCCTTTAGTCCCTCCTTGAGGATATCCTATTTTTGGTCATGAAGATATTCCCAATAGTGTTTTAGGAACCCATTTTAGTACTACCAAACAAGCCAAGATAGAACGAGCATAGAAAATGAGGAATAGGGGAGATAATCAACTAGCTATTGCCAATTTTAGTTTACTATATGATGAAAAGAGAAAAGTGTTCACTGTGGTATCTGGAGTTCCAAATGTGTAGGGAAATCTCCAAAGCCAAATATTCCATGAATAGTATTATACATATGCAGTCACCTTGGAAATCAATCTTAAAAAACCTTAGGATAAAGTTGAATTTATGGAGGAGTTTCAGACGGTGATATCCTTTGATTACCTCAAGCTTATTGGGAAGCTAGAGAAAAATAGAAAATACCCTCAGAATGCAAAGAGTATTATGGATAAATTCAAGTAACAGATCAAAAGGATCTAAAAGAGAAGACCTCTAAAGAACTTGAACAAGAAAGGAACAAGTTGGAAAATTTATGTGAAGAGATAGAAAGGGTCAAGCTGAAGGTAGTTGAGGAGAAATAAAATTTATCCCAATAATTGCATACCAAGGAACAAGAGTTGTCCCAAATCTGACAATCCTTGAGAAATGTCGTGAGAAGCTTACAAGAAAAAGATAATAGAGCAGAGAGGGAGAGAAAGGACTCTACTTGATGGTTCTATAAATTACAAGATCAATTCAATGAGTTAGAAAGGGAGCAAGAATATCTAAAGGATGACTTGTGCGAGCGGTCCAAAAAATTGGTCTAGATGGAAAATGAGATAGTGACTAGTATTTCTAATCAAACATAGAAGAAGCATAATTTGTAAGTGAAAGAGATGCATTTCTAGGAAAATCTCTAGAGTGTGAAGGATACAATAGCATTAGAGAAAGATAATTTTCAGAATGCATTGGATGCCATGAAGGATAGATAAAGGGAATTGGCAGAATGCCAACAAGAATTATTGAATGTACAATCACATGTTATCCAGTTAGAAGAAGTTGTAAAGGATAGGGATAACCAAATCAATTAATTTAAAATACCTATCATGATCCCTACCTCAGAAAGTTGTATATTGTTGGTGCAACATCTCTATGTTTCTTTTTGGGACAGGATTGAAGCATCCACACTAGGCCTAATGCCAACTTTCAAATTTGTGATCGATTGTACAGAACTAAGTGTTGAAGTTGAAACTTCATTAGAGGCAACCTAAAAAGAGATAGCCTCTAAATTTCAAGAAGTAAATAATTTAATTAAGAAATTATATAAAAAATATTATGACACTTTTTCATCTATCAGAATCACAGAAAAAAGGATAAAAGTCATGAGGTTCGAAGAGTTCATCAAATGTGGCAAGGAAATTACATATGCTAGGGAATGCCTATAAAGGTTGAGGTCATCCATCACACAAAAGAGAATGTAAATTGATACATTTATACAAGATGACTTACCTTCATCCTTCAAGGAGGATGGATCATTGTTAAGAAAAGAACAGGTCAAGAAGATGATGGAGAATAAGTGACAAGATCACTCTTATGAACACATCCTAGGACCTAGCCCTGAATTTTCTTAAGTCAAAACAATTTTGGACCCCTTGGCTTTCCTTCAATTCATCCTGGATATGGAAAGAGGCACCTTAATTGGTTTAATGTTCTACAAAAATATCATCTTATATAATACACACTAAAACTTCTAGTTGTAGACACCCTAAATTGGTCAACCAAATTCAAAGTGGTCAAATCAATCTAAAGACATGGATTAATTAATAAAGAAAAAATTAATCAAATCCAAGCTATCATGAATTAATTGCAATTAATAAATCAAATCACTAGGTAATTGAATTAACCATTTAATTACTTAGTACATTAATTTATTAAATTCAATTCATTAAATAAAATATGGCTAAAGTAATTAATTAATTTAAGTTAATTAAATCCTAATTTTTCTCACCCACCACTACATGACGAAAAGTCACTCAACCAATGGGGAATGAGAAAAGAGAGAACATGGATTGCAAAATGGCTTTGTTATCTTGACCACTCAATCCTATAAAGCAATCTTGTCCACATAAAGGGGACACATCACTCAAAATTAGCCTCAACCATACTTTGACCATGGTTAATCAAAATCACCCACCTACACTTGGGAATTCTTATAGATAGAAGTATTTTCTTAGTGTAAATCACCAATTCACATTTAGAGCACCAATTCACTTGATATCAATTGAATTTTGAATTAAGGATTCTTAATTATGATCATAATAGAAATTTTCATTTAGCATAGTTCTTCATCAAGACCTTACATCTTAGATAGAATTATGTTTTAATTATCTTTACATCATCAACCATATAACATTTCTCATTTTCTAATTTGTCATTAGGATCTCTAATGCAGCTAAGAGAAATAGTCCTTAGAACTAGAGAGAAATGAGATGCTCGATAGGTTTATCATTTAAATTGATCTAATCATAGCTTATCTTTCAATTCTGAGTTTGTGTGCAGATCAAACATACAAACTATATTTGGTGCCCACTGTGGGGCTCAATCCTCACATTCTAACATCAATTTTGAAGTGTTTACATTATAGATTGTCATAAATTAGCAGATTATTGCATGTGGTACAAAGATTCTTGCACCTGGTACAAAGATTCTTGTACATGGTTGGCACATTGTAGCATTTGGTCTATATATTGTATCACCTGGTCTATACATTGTAGCACCTAGTTCGTGAAAGCTCAAAACTGGTCTATGAAAGCTTCCATTTGGTCCAAAGAAGCTCGAATTTGGTTTTGGATATTGAATAATTCTATTTGATGGTTATGTTGTGTATTTTCATGAATTCTATCATTTAGGGAAGTTTTGAATATAATTTAGGGAAGTTTGCATATCATTTAGGAAAGATTAAATATCATTTAGGAAAGTTTGAATATCATTTAAGGAAATTTGCATATCATTTAGGGAAATTTGCATATCATTTAAGAAAATTTGCATATAATTTAGGGAAATTTTCATAACATTTAGGCAAATTTGCATATCATTTAGAAAAGTTAGAGAAATTTTCATATCATTTAGAAAATTTTGCATATCATTTAGGAAAATTATGCATAGTATTTGGTAAATTCTTTGTAGCATTCGATCTGTTTTGTGTAACATTTGGTAAATTTTTCATTGCATCCGGTCTTTTGTGTGTAGCATTAGGTCTATTTTGCATTGCATTTGGTCTATTCTGTGTAGCATTTGGTCTGTTCTATGTAGCTTTTGGTCTGTTATGTGTAGCATGTGGTCTGTTCTGCATTTTATTCAATCGTTGTTTTGTAGCATCTAGTTAATGATAAGAAACATTAAGATTAATTTTTTTAGCTGATAAATTTGACAACTAACTGGTATGTTTGATAGTTGGAGGTGACAAAGGGGATCAAAGTGAGAGAAAATTGAAAAGTGACACACAAAACACCAAATCATTATCAAGAGAAAGAGGCAAAAATGTTGTCCAAAGACGTAGAGTGGATACAACAAACAATCAAATTTGAAACCTTGGAAGAAAGAATTCAAGTACGAAGTAGGTATTGGAAGATCGTTGATCTTTATCAAACCTTTTATAACACTTCTTTCATTCATCTTGACTATTCTCCTATTTGAATATGGTACATTGTAAGAAAGTTCAAAAAGAAAAGTGTAAAACACCTGATTATTGAAAAGACAAAGAATCCAAAAGATTGAATGATTATGCTAAGAAATTCAATAACATGAACATAGTGGAAAAATAAGAAGAAAAATTGAAAGCTAATGAACATTGCATTAAAATTATCAAATTCTATCGAACTAAGTTTCCATCTTTGGCTTAAGTATTTTTCATTCAAATTGAGGTGGATTTGGTTTTGATTTTTTCTTCATTTTGTTCGTTTGGTTGTTGAACTAATGTTCAAGAGAAAACTTGGATGCTAAGGAGCTTGGAATTATTATCGAGGTAATTTATAACAATAACATCAAAGACCTAAAAATATGCATAAGCTTCGAACAAGGTGAGTTCTAAATCCTTTTGATTTCAAGTCATTTGCTTAAATTGCAAATTTTCAAAGTTTGAAATCTAGACTAAATAAAAACCTATTATTGTTTGTCAAATAAGGTATTAGGCCTATGCTCTCATCTTTTTAAGATGATCAAAATGTCAAACATGACAAATTTTACAATAGAAAGAAAGGTTAAGGAATTAAAAAACACTAAATAAAGCCTCTTTTTTTGTGAATAAAAAGCATTAGGCATGTTGGTGCTCAAAATAATAGATTGGATTTCCTATGAACTTCCCAATCTAATATTGGGAAACCCAAGTGATTTGGCCAACTAATAAGGTCTCAAATAGGACAAGGCTGAACCTTCTGCAATTCTAGCTCTGCAAAACCAAGGCTAGTGGGCCTATGCCTTAGATTTATCCTCCAAATCTCAAGGCTTTTTATAGCAGATAAAGTATACTTCAAACTTTGTTCTCTCAAAATATGGAAAGGTACTTGAAATAAATCTTAACTGAAAGCAATATGTCAAAAATGATAACTAAACTACTTTAATTTATCAAGAGAATATTTGTAGATATGAATGTGAATTAAAAAGGAAAGATCGATATAATATTAAAAAACTATGAAAAATGAAATAAATAACCATAATCCAATATGCATATAGACCAGTGCCTTATTCTACCATGGGCAATAGAGTCAAAATCATCCCAATCCTATGTACAACCTTGGAGACAGTTTACAAGAAACATATCACTTCAAAGGTGTTATGAAATGAGCATATAACCTTAGATAAATTTAAAGTTATCTTAATTGAATATTACTTTCCAAATGACAGACTGATTGATTATGGCCACAATCAATTTATTTTAACCATGCAAAATGAAAAGGCCAATTGACAATTGAAACTATGAATTTAATAAGGAGTATACAACACCAAACTATCACTTTGAATAAAATCTATGGATTTTATCCAAGGGACTAATTGAAAATGATAATGAAACAATTCCCACATATGAAAGAAAAAGGGAAATTATCTTTATTGACTTTGGAAAAATGAAACAAATAGGTCCATGTTATAGTTATTAATCAAAACTATCCAATCTGACTATAGTAACCTTGTGATAAATTCTTCCTTGTATTGATCTTGGTATCCTTATTAATATGAAGTCCAAAGGATGTGAACAATATTTAGATCAATATGCATTTTCATAACTAATACCTAATCCTAGGATCAACAACTGAATAGTTATATTTACATATCAAGAATGATTATTCATCCTTGTCTGAAAATCAATTATCGACCAAAAGAGATAAGAATAATGGTCACTAAAAAATCACTTGTGATTTGTTAGAGAAAATTCAAAATATTGATTTTGTGTTAAGATATTATGGTTCTTCGATCATACTTTCATCCATATATTTCTACCTTTGATAATGGATATATTACCTGGAAAGTCGATTAGCTTTATCATTTTGAACAGGCATGTCAATGTTGTCGACCATCTTTTGTTATCATGTATCTTCATAATTATTTCTTAAAATGTGTCTGCATGTCTTTATCTTCCTTAGTATCTCATGAAGATCACATTGTTTTATCATCGAACAGATCCATAATCGCCACCCATAAAACCCTGCATTAAGATGTCGATGTATCAAATAATAAACCAAACCCTAAGCGAAGTAAAAAAATATTAAAATTTAAAATGACAAAATGAAATCCCAGTCATCATTTTTGGTTAGGAACTCTATCTTTTTTACTGTCAAAGACATGTGTCAAGATCGTGTAATGCCTTGAAGAGTAAAAATTGTGCATCTCCACTTTGAGGCATTACGCCTGCCCGCTGATGTTTTTCGTGCTTTAACAGATAATCATGTTACTTCATATTTTGTGGGTCCAGGATGGATGTCAACATCACACGTTCCCTTAAAGATTAAATATCTTCATCTCTAGATTTAAGTCACAGCGCTAGCCATAGATCCAGTCTGAATCTTAACCATGCATCACCCTTTTTTACAACTTGGAATTCAATTGGACTGAGACACGCATCAACATCATCCATTGCCTTGAAGCTTAAAGATCTTCATCTTTTCAATCAAGGGATAATGCCAACCGTCAATCAAAATCTGACTTTCTCATCATTTTGACTACCTTTAACCTTGGTGGGTCTGGGACACATGTCAATATCATGCGTTCCCTTAAAGGTTAAAGATATACATCTCTATCTTTGAGTCATTATGCCAACCGTCGATGCCCATCAAAATTAACGGCCAATAAATCTTCAAAACTCTGATATCAGTCAATCACATTTATTGATAGTTTAAAAGATCACCGTTAATAATACCCATGTGCTAAAATATGGGGCTTAAGTAACCTGAACTTTAACACGCTTCATAAATGATGTGTAATCCTTGTCAGTCTATTCAACAAATAAGAAACTGCCAACTTTATCCTTGTTGTCTCATTGCTCAGGACGTATGCGGGCCTAGGACACTTTTCATTTAGGTGTGTTCCCTTGATGACCAAATAGCTTGGATCTTTTCCTTGAGGCATTATGCCCACCATCGATCATCATCAAAATTTAACCATAGTTCAACCTTCGTCACTAATCATAACCTTAGTGAGGCTAGGACACGTGGCAATCAGTGTAATTCCTTGAAGAGTAAATAATGTGCATCTCATCTTTGAGGTTGTTATACACTAAATTTTGTACCATGTTAAGCGCTTGAGCCTAACAATCTAGTATAGCATGGGAATCACTTCTAGGTTGTGGGACCTTTCCTAACTAAAGTGAAGCCTCTGGTTTCTAGGTCGGTTCCTCTTGGATAATCACCTTATTTTCTATTTTAACATGAAAGTAAACTTGGAAGGGAAAGGGATAGAAGGAAAAATAAAGGGAAATGACTGAAAAGAAAATTTATCCTACTATGTGATACACCGAAGGTAACTTGAATCACAGTACAGTGACTAAGACTAACATGAAATCCTGAATCTAGCATAACACAAATTTCTGAATAGGCTTGCATAAGTATTTCATAGAGAGGTCTGAGATGAAAAGAGGGTATTCAGAGGAAAAAAAGATTTCACAAATAATAGCATATTCACTTGGATTAGACACGGACTATGACCTGCAAACAAACATTCTCTCTAGCAAACAGGCACAAAAATGAGACAAAATGACAGGGGACTGAACAATATCCACAAACTCATCTAAATTAGATCATTCACAATAGTGCACAGAGATGAAAAAAAGAAAGAGGGCTCAGGAACTCCAAGATCTCTCTAATATCAATCACTGTATTATGCTTTAGTGAGAGAAATACAAATAAGAAGGCCCGGGGATAGAGGAAATGTCACAAAAAGCCTTTGCAATATATGGAACTCAATGAGATTACAAACAAATGAAAAATTTAGGGGCAGAGGAAATGCCACAAAAATATTGTATAAGATGAAAAAACTTAAGCTAAAAGATTTTGACGAACACTTGTATACACCTCCACTAAGACACAGGCTTGGGATTCAATTCCTCAATTGATTAGTGAAGAATTTAGGTTTCAATAGATATTACCTAAATAATGTTGAAACCCTACAACTAGTCAAGTCTACCCATCATGCATTTGAGAAATATCCTAGTTGATCTGATTACCCCTTTGAAAATATCCCATATTACCATAAATTCGAGCAGAAAAATCATCTTGATCCATCTACCCACTCTGCAAGTTGAAAACATCGCCAATGCCATGAAAACCTGAGAAACAACATTTAAATATTTGAATTCAAACTCAAACAGTCACAGGTGGCGTGGAATGCCCAATCAACGGCCCAAATTTGAAACTTTACTAACTTTAAAATAGGACCATCAATCTCTTTTAAGTTACCCACAAGCACAAAATCTGATCTGCCATAGGTCACCTCTGTGTGGTGGCTTATAGGTTAAACAACTTCATATGTACCATCAAGGCATTAAACAGGTCGTTCAATCTTCCTTACTTGTTGTGCCTTTATCTTACCTTTCCAACCCAAGACCCATGACATCATCTACCACATGTCACTATGACTTAATGGCTTAATCACTAGATTTTTATCATTTTGTCTTTAAGCCTATAAGTTGTCTGTCCAATCAAAAAGGACTTGATTGGTTTTTACTTTCCTCTATTTGACCAACCCGACTCCACCATGAACACGTGTCGCCATGGCTTAATGGATTATGTGATAGATGGTGCACATATTTTCTTTAAGTCTTTAAGCCCACTGTGGGATTAAATCTAAAATTCTCATAGATTAATCAACCAAAGACCCTGCATAAAGGTGACCCCATTGTCCACGTGTCGCCATGACTTAATGGCTTAATCGCTAGATTTTGATCAATTTGTCTTCAAGCATTTAAGCCATCCACATGATCAGAAATGACTTGCTCAATCTTTACCTCAATTACCTTGGCACTACATTGGAACCACCATGGACACATGTCAGATAGGCTTAATGGCTTAAATATTAGATTGTGCACATCTCTACATTAAGCCTATAAGCCAACTGTTGGATTGATGCTGAACTGCTTGACCTTTATCTTACCGCTTGACAAGCCCAGGTTGTGACAACCTTCCACATGTCACAATGGATTAATGGCTTAAAGGATAGATCTCGAGCACTTTTTCTTTAATCCATAACGTCGATTGTTTGATGAAAAGGAACTTGTTTCCACCTGAGGTAAATAAATTAAGTCAGGACTTAGGAAAATAAACTTAGGAAAAGAAACCCGCTTAGGAAAATAACTTTGGCCCCACTCGATGAATGACTTAAAACACATGATGAATAGGAAATTTAAGAGACAAAAAGGTAATTAAGAATTAAAATGGGCCACCAAAGGACTTAGGGTTTTAATAAATTTCAAAGGGTTTCTTGCATTTAGGGCTATAAGACATAAACCAGGGGTAAAACAACTAACCTATAAATATGAATAAAGCAAGATAAGGACCACAGAAAGGTGTAGAATTCATACAATCTAGGCTCTACCCTTGTGGGAGTCTCATTTAATCTACTTGTAGCCAAAATTGGATAGGGTGTGGAATTTAGGTAACATCTTTGGTTATTTTTGGTGAATGTTATCCTGCTAGACATATAAAACTAGTGGCTTGTTAAAAATTCATTGGGCAAGGAGTTTGCATTTGAGCACACAAAAACTTTTGGGAAATAGGAGTATTGAAACCAGGGGGATGAATAACGAACCAAAAATAGGGAAAAGGACTGTACAAGTAGAAACAAAAACTAACTGTGCACAAGGACTTGGAGGAAAGAAGGGAAAACTAACCTAGAAAGAAGAACCAAAAATAAGGAAACTTAAATTACAAAGCTAGACAAACCTCAAAATAAGGCTTGAGATGAAATCCATTGACATAGATTGGAAAGGCTTCTCCTTCAAGATTTGATATCTAAAATGTATTATGTTCCTTGCACTTAGTGATCACAAATGGGCCTCCCCAAAAGGATTCAAACTTGGTATGCCTACTAGGTTTGGATGTGAATTCATCCCATTTTAGGACTATATCCCCAACATTGAAGTTTCTTGATCTGTCTCTCTTGTCAAAGCTTTTCTTAGTTTGCATTTTTTGAAACTCCATAGTCTGCATGGACTTGTCTTTGTTCTCTTCCAACTCCATGAGCTAAGCATATCTTATTTGCAAAGGGTCTTCTTCTTCAAAGAGGAGAAGTTGGAAAGCAAGGTCTAGAGCTAGTAGCTCTGTTGAAATGGACAATCTAGCTTCTTTTCCATAGACTATCATATAGGGAGAATTCCCAATGATCTTCTTTGGGGTTATCTTGTCTAAATATAAGGTAGACTTCAATTTGGAGTGCCAATCTCTCTAGTTTTCTTGCAGAGTCTTTTTTATTATCCTGATCAGATTCTTATTAGTAGACTCTGCTAAACCATTACCTCAAGGGTAATAATTGGAGCTTTTGTTTTGGTAAACACCATGTTTAATTTCCCATTTAGTGACTCTTAGGCCTGTGAAGGCAAGTGCATTATCTGATATAATAGATTATGGAGATCCAAACCTATGAATTAAGTCATCATAAAAGCTCAAGATAGCGCTCTCATTGGCTTACTTTAATGCAATAGCCTCAGTCCACCTGGTGAAGTAATCAGTTGCAGTGATTATTCATTTATGGCCTACACAAGATTGGGGGTTAATTAGGCCTATAAGATTAATACCCCACTTCATGAAAGGTTGGTCTATCCTGATTGGTTAGAGGGACAGAGCTGCAAGTCTTTCTTTGCCTGCAAACATGTAACACTTCATGCATTTCCTCACATGATCATGACTATCCTTAAAGATAGATGGAAAATAGTATCCAGCCCTCATGATCTTAAAGGTAGTATTCCTAAGAGAGAAATGACCTCCAGAAGGTCCATCATGAAATTCCTTTAGGATACTTGCCACTTGTTCTGAATATATGCATCTCAAGAGAACACCATTATGATCCTTTCTAAAAAGGATCTCATTAATTAGCACAAAGGGGATATATTGCAATCTTTAATACCTTCTTTTGGTTGAATCCAAATTTTTAGGGCACTCTCCTGTCATTAAAAAATGAACCATGTTAGGAAACCAACCTATTACCTTGGCATGTTCTTCTGTTGAATGCACAACTAAGGATGAATTCATTTTCTCTTGATTCTTTAGAGTTTCATCCTTTGTTAATTATTCACAAAGACCTCTTCCTCTAATCAACTTGGTAACTTGGATATCAATGTCATATTCCATAACTTTGGTGATCCAACCATCTCTTTTCTCATTTAGGTCCTTGGATAGAAGGAACTCTTTTACAATTGGATGAGTAACTTTCAATTGTACCCTACTATGATTCAATAGATATCTAAACATTTTAAGGCTCTTTACCACAAAAAGTACATGCTTCTCTAGGAAAGAGTATCTATGTTTATACTCTTCCAAACCTTTGTTAAAGAAAGCAATAGGTTGCTCTAATCCTTCTAAATTTTGTTGAGTCAACATGGCAGAGATGGAATCAGAGCCTCCATAAGCATACATAATAAATTATTTACTGAAATTAGGATTTAGCAAAGTAGGAGCCTCTGTCAAAGCCTCTTTGATGGCTTGGAAATTACCCTTCTTTTCTTTGCTCCAACTGAATATTGCATTTTTTTTTCAATATACCTATTAGGGGCTTCAATAAATCTACAATGTTAGGTAAGAAACCTTTAACAAAATTGATCCTTCCTATGAAGGACTATAGAATTTTCTTTTGATGTGGGAGGGGAAGCTCTAGAATAGCTGCAATTATCTTAGGGTCCACTATAATACCTTTCTTGGATACAATATATCCCAACAGGTTCCCTTCATGGACTGCAAACCCACATTTTTTGGGATTGAGGGAGATCCCAAACTCCCTACATCTTTCAAATATTTTCCTTAGATGTTTAATATGATTTGTTGCATGTTTGGAATAAATAGTAGTATCATCTAAGTAGACCAGTACAAACTTGTACATGAGGCTTTTAAAGGCCATATCCATAGCCTTTTGAAAGGTATCACCTGCATTTGACAAACCAAAAGGCATCTTCTGATAATCCATGGTTCCCCACTTGGTTGTAAATGTAGTCTTATATTGATCTTATTCATGAACCAGGATCTGATTGTAGCCCGAATAACCATCTAGAAATGAAAAGGGTTCTGATCCAAAGACACACTATAGAATCTTCTCCATGGATGTAATGGATGGAGATCTTTTAGGGATTCCCTATTAAGGTCCCTAAAGTCAAAACATAGCCTTAGTTCCTCATTCTTCTTCCTAACAAGAACAAGGTTGGACACCCAACTAGTATGCTTGATGGGGTAAATGATACCGCTCTCTATTAATTTGAGAACCTCCTTATGCTTGAGTGGATCAAGTTTGGGGTTGACATGCCTTTTCTTCTATCTAACTGGTTTGGCATTTGGTTCTAGTTCAATGGTATATTGAGTAAGTGATGGGTTAAATCCTTTGAGATATTCATATTTCTAGGAAAAGACATCACTGAATTCCTGGAATAATTGAGTGTAAGCCTGCTTCTTTGAATCAATGTTCACCTTTCCAAACTTCAAGATTTTACCTGGCTCAAGCTCTAGTTCAGTGCAATGTTCTTGCTGAACTACCAGACCAAATTTACTCTTCTTTGCTTGATCATCCTTATTTAAGGTAGATTCTAAGGTGACAATACCCTTAGGAATCTTATTATATTTGAGTTGCATCCCATGGTCACCATAGTTCTACATCAACCTATCTTGATTATGCTCTGAAAAGACATCTTCTTCAAACAAGAATTGCATAATTTTCTCATCATTATCAAATACTTTCCAATTAGCATTATTATCAGGGATGGAAGGCCTAAAAATTACTTTTATATGTTGATGATCCTTTTCCATTGAAATTATATTAGGAATGTCATATTGGGATCCAACCACAGCTAATCTATCTACATTATAATTTAGTTTTCTAGGGATGGCAATAATGTTGAAAGCATGAAAATATTCTATAGCATCCAAAACCCCATGCTTGTTAGCTTTAATTATATCATTCTTGGTTGCACTTATCCCTCTTACTTGGATAACCACCAACTCACTGTCACCATATACTTTTAGGGCTTTGATCCCTCTTTTCCTAGCCCACTCTAGTCCATTTACTAAGCTCTCATATTCAACAGTGTTGCTAGTGCAAGAAAAAATAATCTAAAGGTTGTATAGTATTTCTCACCTTTTGGAAAGATCAGCATAGCACCACCACCAAACCCATGTCTACTTCTAGCACCATTAAAGAATAGCCCCCAAATTTCATTGCTCTTCTCTTTTGATTTCTCAGTGTCTCCTTTAAAAATATTTGGCTCTACGAGACCATCCTCTTGTATCATATAAATTCCCAAACCAACATCCCAAATAGCATTGGCTTGGGCCTTTGAAGCCCTTTCTAATTCCAATTCATCTAGATATATATCTGGGATGTTTTCTACCTTAGTGTTTGTTTCTCTGATGATTGGAAAGTTATTATTATCAAGTGCAAGACAACTTGCATTGAGTAAATTAGACACATAAGGTTATATATGGTTAGTTTCTAATGACTCATACTTAATAGTGACCTTAGTTCCATACCTTGTATGGAAAATCATGTGAGACCAGTTAGAAGAAAGATAGCCTCCTATCTTGGCTATGAATTATCTTGATATACATATGACAAAGAGAGAAGGGAGATCTATGATGTATATGTCAAGTAAGATAGAGAAATTGGGGCTTGCATGAAGGATCAAGATTGTATCCTTGGCCAGACCTATTATGTTTACTGATGAACCATCAAGCTATGTTACCTTCTTTTGGAAAGGTTCATATTTAAGTCCCAATTGGTCATCTACCTTCTTGGGTATGACTAAACTAGTATCCCACCATACAATTATGTACTAGATAATTTCCAATAATTAATGATACATAAAAGGGGGGTAGCTTTAATTTCCCACCTTGGATGGTATTTTCTTTGATGTTGTTGCTTGGAATTTCCTTCTTTTGATCAGTGTTGACCAATGCTTTCTTAGCTACATCTTTATTGAGCTTCTGAGGGATTTCTTCTTCAGACAATGCTTTCTTCAATATTTCAGGTTTCCCTAGAATAGTTAAGGAGTCCCACATGGTCACAGTCACATTCATTTTCTTCATATTTTCCATAATATTGAAGGGGACTGTTGAGTGCACTCTTTGGTGTGTCCTTACCATCATGGGCTCAACCTCCTTAGGAGATTGACTCTCCTTGACTAGAATGGTGGGAGGTTTCCTTAGTATGACAAGAGTAGACATATGTGATGACTCTGTAGATGTAGTAGACTTTCCCCCATCTTCTTCTCTCTCCATATCTTGGGCTCTTCTTTTAGACCAAGTATTGGCAGCAATTGAAGAATCATCATTTACTCCATTCAAATCTTTCTCTTCCTAATTAAAGAGGGAAATCTCATTAGACTGTGCATCTTGCTGAGGAACTGACCCACTAAAAGAGGCCTTCAATTTGGTATGTGAGGCATTCTATACCATTAATGCTTGGTTCATCCACCCATTTGAGCATGTAGCCTGATTGTGGGGTTGATTGCAAAGAAAACACCATTCATTGTCTAAGGCTAGGATTTCGTGACTTGGGACCAGCTCCCTAGTTGGATTTGAAGAGTTGAGGGGTGCGGGATTATAAGGTTGAAATGGCCTTTGATTAAAAAATTTCCTTTAACCTTGATAATTCCCTTGATATGATTTCCTACTCTGCTGATAAGATTGTCCTTGAGCTTGATATTGATGGCTAGGACCTTGATTCTGCTGAAAATATAGTCTAGACTTGTGATTCTATTTTTTCAATTTGGTCAAATCTTTGGTTAGAGTTTGCAACAAGTTTTTCATTTCTTTTTTACCACTCAATAATAAGCTATTTGTTTCTTGTTGATCACTTTTCATTGTTTGCAGTTCTTGGGAAAATCATGCTCTTGATTCCTTGTTACTAGAGCAGGTGTTATGATAGTGGGTATAGGGGTAAATGGAGGAATTTGTAGAGACATATTGGTTTAGATGTTAGGAAAAATAGGCGTGGGTGGCCTTGGGGCTATCATACCTGCTTGAATTAAATAATTATTAGCCTTGACTGCTATGTCAAAATCCTAAGGTAGTGAGGTACCTCCCATGGATTGAATTTTTCAAGAAGTATAGGAAATCATGGTCAGCTGAAGGCCTTACAAAAATAGGAATCCCATTCCATGTCTTGAGAAATCTATTACTAAATTTTATCATCTGCTCTTGAGCTCTTTTTATGGTTGTGAGTTTCTCAACCAGGGATAGATAGTCTAATTTATCTTCAAAGTATTTACTAAGGGATTCCCCTAATCTATCCCACAAATCAATAGAACCAACAGCTAAAGTTCTAAACCATTATAAGGCCTTACCTTTGAAATAAGTTTCCAACAACTTAGTAGCTACTTCCTCTTCAGTAATATGGTAAACACTACAAATATTAACGACATCTCTTTTGTGTTCACAAGTCATTGTCTATCCTTCTCCTATGAAATTGGGTAGACTTTTGAGTGCTGCTAAGGGCACATCATGATTTTGAGAAAAATTTAAAAGACTCCCTTGATTGAAGGGTACAAAGGAAAACTACCTAGCCATTATAGGGACTGTGATTTTTTGAACAACAAGTGTGTGAGTTATATTTGAACTGAAGAGTGGAATTGAATCTTCTTGTAACTCTCTAGTTAGAGATCTTCCTCTCCTTCTTGAATAGAAAAGCAAAGGTCTCTCTTCTGAGGCATGTGGTGTAGACTGTACTCTCCTTGTAGGGGATGCTCTTTGAGATGCTTTTCCTTTTCTTCTTGTTGGAGGCAACTGCAAAAACTCAGAAGGCTTTGAACTCCTTTTTTCTATCCTTTTCATAAACTTGAATAGGACTTGATCTTCTAGTTCTTTTTCACCAATGGAGTCACCAGATATACTTGAAACAAAAACTTCTCATAGGTTAGTACTATGAAATCAACATATCAGAGATAACATAGTCTTGAAAGATAAACTTCTTTTTGTAGTCCCACCGGGCATGCCAAAATTGTTATACACTAAATTTTTCACCTTGTTAAGCGCTTGAGCCTAACAATCTAGTATAACATGGGACTCACTTCTAGGTTGTGGGACCTTTTCTAACTGAAGTGAAGCCTTCAGTTTATAGGTCAGTTCCTCTTGGATAATCACCTTATTTTCTCTTTTAACATGAAAGTAAACTTGGAAGGGAAAGGGATAGAAGGATAACTGAAGGGAAATGAATGAAAATAAAATTTATCCTACTAGGTGATACACCAAAGGTAACTTGAATCAGAATATAGTGACTAAGACTAACATGAAATCCTAAATCTAGCATAACACAACTTTCTGAATAGGCTTGCATAAGTATTTCATAGAGAGGTCTGGGATTAAAAGAGGCTATTCAGAGGAAAATAATGTTTCACAAACAATAGCATATTCACTTGGAATAGACACAGACTATGACCTGCAAACAGACATTCACTCCATCAAACAGGCATAGAAATGAGACAAAATGACAGGGGACTAAACAATATCCACAAACTCATCTAAATTAGATCATTCACAATAGTGTACAGAGATGCAGAAAAGAAAGAGGGCTCAAGAACTCCAAGATCTCTCTAATATCAATCAATGTATTATGCTTCAGTAAGAGAAATACAAATAAGAAGGCAAGGGACAAAGGAAATGTCACAAGCCTTTGCAATATATGGAATTCAATAAGATTACAAACACATGAAAAATTTAGGGGTAGAGGAAATACCACAAAAATCTTGGATAAGCTGAAAAAACTAAGCTAAAAGCTTCTAAAAAAACTTATATACAACTCCCCTAGCACACAGGCTCGGGAGTCAATTCCTTAATCAATTAGGGTAGAATTAGGGTTTCAATAGATATTACATAAACAATATCAAAACCCTACAAATGGTCAAGTCTGCCAATTAATGCATTTGAGAAATACCCCATTTGAACTAATTACCCCTTTGAAAATCTCCCATATTACCATAAATTTGAGCAGACAGATCATCTCGATCCATCTACCCACTCTGCAAGTTGAAAACATCGCTACCGCCATGAAAACCTGAGAAACAACATTTAAATATTTAAATTCAAACTCAAATGGTCACAAGTGGCATGGAATACCCGATCAATGACCTATATTTGAAACTTTACTAAATTTAAAGCATGACCATTGATCTCCTTTAAGTTACTTGTGAGTACAAAATCTAATCTGCCATGTGTCACCTTGGCATGATGGCTTATAGGTTAAACAACTTGATCTTTACCATCAAGGCATAAAGTCGGTCATTCAATCTTCCTTACTTGTTGTGCCTTTATCTTACCTTTCCAACCTGAGACCCATGGCGTCATCTACCATATGTCACCATGGATTAATGAATTAGTCACTAAATTTCAAGTATTTTGTCTTTAAGCCTTTAATTTGTCCATTCAATCAAAAAGGACTTGATCAGTCTTTACTTTCCTCTATTTGACCAGCCTGGCTCCACCATGAACATGTGTCACCACAACTTAATGGCTTATGTGATAGATTGTGTGCATATTTTCTTTAAGTCTTTAAGCCCACCATGGGATTAAATCATAAATTATCAAAGATTAATCAACCAAAGACCCTACATAAAGGTGACCCCACCATCCACATGTCACCATGGCTTAATCGCTAGATTTTGATCACTTTTTCTTCAAGCCTTTAATCCAACCACATGATTAGAAATGACTTGTTCAGTGTTTACCTTAATTAACTTGGTGCTGCATTGGACCCAGCATGGACACATGTCGGATAGGCTTAATGGCTTAAAGATTAGATCATGTGCATCTCTGCATTAAATCTATAATCCAACCGTTGGATTGATTCTAAACTGCTTGACCTTTATCTTACTGCTTGACAAGCCCAGGTTCTGACAACCTTCCATGTGTCACAACGGCTTAATGGAGTAAATGATAGTTCTCAAACACTTTGTCTTTAAGCCATAATGTCAACCGTCTGATGAAAAGGAACTTGCTACTGCCTGGGGTAAATAAATTAAGTCAGGACTTAGGAAAATAAACTTAGGAAAAGAAACCCGCTTAGGAAAATAACTTTGGCCCCACTCGATGGATGACTTAAAAGACATGATAAATAGGAAATTTAAGTGGAAAAAAGGTAATGAAGAATTAAAACGGGTCACCAAAGGACTTAGGGTTTTAACAAATTTCAAAGGGTTTATTGCATTTAGGGCTAAAACACATGAACCAGGGGTAAAACCAATGACTTAGAAATATGTAGAAAGCAAGATAAGGACAACAGAAAGGTGCAGAATTCATATAAGCTGGGCTCTACCCTTGTGGGAGCCTCATTTACTCCACTTGTAGCCAAAATTGGACAAGATGTGAAATTTGTGTAACAGAGGCATTACACCAACCATCGATGAAGTTTGAACTAATCGATGCTTTAACTTTTGATCTACGTTCTTTGCCACTCATATTTTAGTGGGACCAGAACATGTGGTGATCAAGTGTGATTCTTTAATGGATTGATAGCGTGCATCTTTTGTTTGAGGAAACACGTCAAATCTCTGATGGATCTTGACTTTATTGATGTATTAACCTATTTTGACTTTGGTTAGCCGAGATCAAGGGACACATGTTAGCATCGTGTGATGCCTTAGAGCTTAAAAGTATTCATCTCTGTCTTAAGGGAAAGTGTCAGTTGTTGATTATTTTTTATTAAGGTAACAACAAGTTTTGAAGGGGCCCCAAAACCCTTAATATAGCACCAAAAGATAGACAACAAAGGACTAAGGAAACAACAAACTATCACATGTGACAAAAGACCAAAAGAGGGCTAAACCCAAGATTTAACATAAAATTACATTACAAAACATCAAAACGGCTAACTACAAAAAGCTTCCAGCAGACAGATTAGCAAAAAACTTCCAGCAACCCAAAACATTCCAGCACTGAAGCTAAACAACTTCCAACTGATCCTCTAGCATCGAGTCCCGTAATTTATTGATATCTTTAGTCTAGACTTGGGCTTTCTTTTTAGTGTTGGAGTGAGTCCTAGATCCAGGGCCAGAAATATGAATTTCCTGAGGGCTATCTTCCTCCTGCCTTGCCTTATCACAATCATTACCTTCCAGAAGGGTATATAAAGATTTCAGATTATCTAGAGAGTTATTCATATACATTTTGCTAACATTAGTAAGCTTTTTGATGAGAGCCTTGTTGTTGTTAACCTTGTCATTAATGTTTTTGAGCTTGTTATCAACCATAGCACTGATCTTGGTATCCATATTGTTTACCTTATCAAAAATATTATTCCCCTGCTAGTACATGGTAGCATCATTGTGCATTTTGTCAACAATTTTCTCCAGCAACGCATTCCTATTTTCCAAATTCTTATAATTATCTTTGATCTCCTTTATATCATCATGAATCCACTTATCCATATTGTAGCTATTCTTTGCTTTATTTCTGGCCATTTGCAGGAAAGAAATAGAAGCCACCCTTTTGACATTAACTTCTCTCTCACGGAGATCATCCTCAAGGATCCTCCTTTTATAGACATTCTTGTCTTCAAGGTCACCTTTTGAGTTATCTCGGCTGTACTCAGGCTTCTCACTCTCATTGTTATCTTTCTCAATTTTTTCATTTTCCTTATCAAGGACAATATCCTCCTCACTGTTCTCCATGTTGCCTTTGTCAATATTTGTTTTCACCATATCCCCTGTTTCCCTTTGGTAATCCTGAAATTCATGAATCTATTCTTCCCCACCTTCATTATTAATAGTGTGGTCATCATTGTGGGTATTAGTGTCCCCCGACTCCCTCTGAGACTCCTAATTTTCTTAATTTTGTTCCTCATTGCCATCATTTTTAGCAGTATGGTCTTCAATATGGGTATCAATAATAATTTCAATTTCTTCCATTATTTCATCCAATATTTTGTTCTCCAGATTATGGGTCTCCTCCATATCATCTTTTCCACTCAGAGGCAAATTGGTGGTATTCTTCACATCCTCAATTTTTCCCAAATTCCTAGTAAAACCCTCATCCTTAGATGACCCAATATCTTGTTCATCATTTGTTTTCATTCCCTTGATATCATCATAAATAGACAAAGAAATATTCACTGCAACAGGACTTCTATGGCTTTTTTTAGCTTTTTCCTTACCAGGGATATTACCCTTAGACACATCCAGACTTTTCCTCTTAACATTCACAATATTTTTGGGAATGGGGTTGGGGATATGATTCTTGACATAGTCTATAATCATCATTATTAATCCCTCATGTAAAATAGGGGAAGACTTACTCCTATGGTTGTTGATGCTCTGGTTGAGAAAACTTAAGAGATAGAAGGGAAAGAAAACCCTAATGTTATGAAGGAAATGGTTTACCAGAACAAAATGATAATTCTAAACCTCATAATACCTCCCATCCAATGTGAAGTACTCCATGATAGCCCAGATCACGAACACCCAAATACGCTTGATATTTGACAGGTTAACATAATTGAGATCACCCTTCACACGCATTTCCCTTTGTTCGTCTGTCTTATGGAATTTTTTGTAACCTTTTTTGCCTTCTATTTTTTCTTTTAGAAAATGCATCCCCTCTAATGGAAGACCCATTATTTATGCAAGATGGTCCAGAGTGAGCTTGACAGATTTGCCCAGAATGTTCACAGTGTCATTCTCCCAGCCATTAACAAAAGCTTCCATCACCTCCTTGTCATTTACATGGAGACACTTCAAATATATATGAACATTACCCTTCTTAAGCTTGTTCCACACATATTTTTCTTCCCTCCATTTACACTCTGAAAGTTCTTCTCTCTTCAAATCTCCACCCATATCTTCTTCCTCTGCAATTCAGACTCTCTCACTATTCTGTTTCATACTAGTTTTCAACTCAAGATGAAAACCGATTTTCACAATCACGGAGTACTTAATGATCTCCAAGAAATATTGCATCTTAAGTGATTCATCATTATTTTGATGTTTCACATTGCTCGACGTCATTGTCGTACCACTAATCAGATCATCATTAATTAAAAGGATTAATGTGAGTGACCTCGCCTACCTTGTCATTAAGCCTATCATAATTAAGTAATAATTCCACCTCATTATTAATGTTTGTGTTCCCATGCCACTTGCATGTGACATCTTTCTTTACTCCAATGTTGGCTAGATAATCAGCCACTTGATTTGTTTCCCAAAAACTATGAGAAATATAAAAGGAGGTAAAATTTGAAGCCACATTAATTATCTTTGCAATTATATGTTCTATAGTCCATGATGCCTTATTCTTGCCTCTAATATTATTATTAATATTTAAGGAGTCTCCCTCCAGCCAAAATTTTTCACAACCCAGTTCCTCTGCCAGCAAAATAATGTTGAGAGTTTCCATAGCTTCAGCCCTATGGTTAGATTAAATACCCAAAGGAGAGGCAATGGCACCGACACAATTACCATTCTGGTCTCTAATTAATCCACCTCCTCCAGCGATTCCCGAGTTTCCCTTTGCGGCCCCATGGAATTTATCTTTAACCCAACCTTCAGGGGGTGAAGTCCAAGTTGCCAGAGATCTCTAATTGATATGACTGTCATTACTATCACTTTTCATATCACCTAATTTGCCCACGGGTTTTAAACATGGGAAATTTTCTTCTAGCGCCCTATAAATCTGATTGCCAACCACTTCAGGAGATGCCTGATTTTCTCTAAAAATTCTATTGTTGCACTCTTTCCAGATTATCCAGCACACATAAGGAGGGATAAGGAACCAAAGGTCTTTATCAATAAAGTTCTGAAGGGGGTAAGTCCATTGAGAAACAAAATCCTGCCAGACAAAAGGGAAACACCAGCAGATATGCCATTTTCTAAAGATGATCTCCCAAAATTTATGAGTGAAAGGACAATGGAGCATGATATGATCATAGGATTCAAATTTTTCAAGAAAAGACTACATCTATTGATAATGTTTATACCCCTGCTAGAGACGTTATCAAGAGTCAGTGGTTTGTTTTAAATTAAGATCCAATAGAAGAAGTTGATTTTAGGTATGAGATTTTTATACCAAACAAAAGAGCAAGGAGGCATTTCCTCTCTCTCAGAAAGGATATTAACAGCAGAGGCCGCAGTATACTTACCATCAAAAGTAGGATTCCACACAACTAAATCCTAAATGTTATCTTTTATGTGCCAGGTCTGTAGCTCATCCTAGAGGGAAATGAGACTAACATCAATTTCTCCCAAATTATTCCAATTGTTATCCTACCAGTAATCAGTAACTTTGGTTCCAATAGATTCTTTGCTTCTTTCAATAATTTTCTTCCAATCTTGATTGGTTGACAAAGGCACAAAGTGGATCCATTCATCATCCCAAAAATCAATTCTATAACCATCTCCCAACTTCCATATTTTTCCTTTCATAATCAGGTCCTTGGTAGATTTTATACTATTCCAGATGAAGGAACCATTAGTGTTGTTGTTTTTTATTAAACTTTTTGAATCGCTGGTCATACCTGCGTGAAGATATGAACAAGAAGCCCATGAAAATATATGAAACGGCTAGTTTTTAAATTGAAATTAAAGGATGAAGGTCATGTTGGAAATAATCAAGACTAACCAAGTTACTGAGAGGGGAGGGGTGAATCAGTAACTCTTAATACTTTGAAACATTTCTGCACTTGTATATATTTAACCATTCATTCATCTAATCTACTGCAAGCATGAAAATATAATCATTCATAAACACAAATATTTGGTGACCCAGAAACCTTCCAAATAGAAAGTAAAACTGGGGTGGGGATGGTACCCACAAAACTTTGGTACTGCAGTATAAAGTTGGCCGGTTAAGGCTTACAATGATCACT
>MU225231.1:2303318-2330539 GCA_018584345.1 Thuja plicata
TAATATGATTCATCCATAATATAAATTATTGTATGATCTTATTTAAAATAATATTTAACATAAATTTAAATCCACTAAATAAATCTAATTTAATATACAAATCTTAAATTAACTAAATCTAAATTAACAAACAAATTTTAAATTAAAATAAAATTATTTAACTAAATTTAAGTTTATTTGTTTAAAATTTATTTAAAACATTAAATAAAATAAATTAAAAAAATAGTTTAAAGGGGGGCCTACGTGGCTCCTCCCCTAGTGCCTATGGCGCGGGTCACGGGAGCCGTGCGGCCCCCAGCACTTTATGCGTTGTACCCGGTGGGGACAGTGGGTATTGTCCCCCACCTGCCTTACGGTGGGTGATGGGATAGCCCACTCCCCGCTCGAGGGTGGCGCCGGCCACTGGGGTGGTGGGGATGGGGTCCCACCCCCCATTCAAATTAATATATATTTTTTAAAACAATTAAAATACAAAGCGCTCAGCACTTAATAGCTTTTGTCCCTTTTTTTTTATTGATAATTGTAATAATTTCTTTTTAATGAAACAATGATTTTCTTTTTTTTTATTATTCAAAATTCTGAAAACAGAATAAAGTAAATAGATAGGGATTTTTTTCTTTTTTCTTTTACTGGTGAATTTTTTTTTAACCAGTCTGTATGTTTTCCATGGAGGTGTTTTTTTTTTTCCTAATGATTTAATTTTTTCCAAAGCCATTAAAGGCACAAATATTTAACTTTTCCTCTATAGTCAGAACTACAGACAGAATGATTTTTCAATTTGTAGGAGATTCGTAAGAGATCTAAGTAAGAAATTTTGACAACATGTCTATATTATAATAGGGAATATATATAATTACAAAAACCATAGATCCAAGCTCCTCAAAACCTCGAAAAAAATGAAACATCATTTGATTATAAATTTGATTTCTTCTATAGTACCAACTATATCAAGGGTTTAATTTTTATCATTTTCTGAGACATCTAGGGGGAATTTCTTCCCGAAATTTTGACAGCATAACCCTACGATACCAAGATTATATAAAATGATGGAAATATAGATCTAGGGTTTATAGAAACACCCAAAAACATAGAAAACATTCATAATCCATTTAAAGACCAAATTTAAGAACATGCATTATAACATTCACAGAAAACCTCTGATCTACGAAATTGAATCCATGCAAGGCAAATGAAACCTACCTTTAATCCAATGCAAGAAACAAACGAATGTAGCTTGGAGAATGAAAGTAGATCTAAAACCCTCAAGCTCAATTCAACCATAGATCTGGCACAACGTAGATCCGAACACACACACACATAAGCAATAGAAAACTTGAAACCTTGAAGCAACCAAGATCCACAACAATCCACAATTCCTCAAAAATCCCCAAATCACCAAGAGCTCTCTAATTCTCAAAAACCTGTTGTGAGAGAATGAATGACCAATTCGCCCCCTAAAGAGATCCTAATTCCCCAAAACATGCAAAGGTGAATGACAACTCTCAAGTCCAACCCTAGTTTAACTCAACTTGAAATTTGAAAGTAAATCTAATTTAATTAAATAAAATGTGCTTTATTGCCACAACTCAAACTAGAATCCTAATTACAAGTTAAGATCTTTTTGAATTTGAAATACTTTTTCAACACAATTATGCACATGCAATTAATAAAATATTTAATTAAATAGATTAAATATTTATGTCACAATAATGCATGCAACCAAATATTCAATTATTTAATTAATCATATAAGCTCATACAATATAGTTTTCAATTAAATATTTAATTAAATCAAAATATTCAAATATTTCAATTTAATTAATTATTTAAAATAAACTTAGGATATAATTAAATTATTAATTCAACTATAATCCATTAATTCACTAAACATGGAAAATCACTCAAAACTCCAAAAACACCTGAAAGCATAATCAAGCAAAAACACACACAATCTCAAGAGAGAGGGTATTCAAATTCTGTCAACCTAGACAAATCCGGATAAGGTAGTCATACTGAAACTCATCCAACATTAGGATGATTAGGCTTAGGTTAGGGTTTTGGATTTGTATGTTACCTCCCCTCTTTACCATTGAGATGAATATTTATGGGCACACTCACTCCTGCCAATTTAGGGAAGACGATGCCCTGTACCTGCAATCCTGTCACCAAAAGAACACACATGTATATGCATAATATAATATCACAATCAATGATATGGATTGGTCGAATGTATGGATCTCACTAAAGCAAGTAACTACATCTCCATCCTCTACCACAACAACACATCAACAAGTACATTCACATATAAGACAACCATACACATGCGAGTATGGGGTAAGTATATCATAAACTAAAATTGACAAATAGTAGTCAACATGATAACATCATCACATCTATCTATGCATAAGGTAAAATCATGACATCATAACAAGTATCATCATCAAATGAAATAATATCTGCTCACACGAAATATGGCCTAAAAGAATTCGGCCAAACAACTGAAATCGATGCCTAAAGAGTACGACATCCTAACTAAAAAGAAAAACATGAGTGGGTATTACACCTATGGATTAGTGAGTCTTACCTTTTTATGATGATTAGTACACCGAATTAGAGAGCTATCAGGATCCCTTGCTTAGTATTTATGCCTTTTTGGTTTTGGATATCCGATTGGGATCTTTTGTTATCTCCTCAGCACGGTGGGGTGGACCTTTGTGGTTCCACATGGACGGGTGGTAGTGATTCTTTTTCCATTGAGATTCAACGTCCTTGTACCAGGTGCTTTATGGTTCTTTGCGGATGAGCTCTTTATGTTCCTTCATCATTTATTATGTAATTTCATTATTGTAATCTTGTATTAGAGTATCGCATGTGATACCTAATCTGGAAATTGTAATAGTAAGTAGGTTAGAGTGATTACCACATACCTTGCGACATGTGCAGTGGATGTGAGTTTATGGTGGTTTCATGGTTATCCATGAGGATTGTAATTATGGTTATGTAAGTTGTATTTGATATGTTTAATCAGATAGAATCTTTTGTTATAATGTTAGTTGTGTTTTGCTTTAAGTAATTCAACGTCATGGGACTCTTGAGTCATGTAATCTATGTGAGTGTAAGACATGTGTATAAATGGTAATCACTTCCGCATGATTGTATGTTTCTTTATGTTAAATTTTAAAAAAAAAATTATTCAGCACACATAGTGACATAATTAGGTTAATTTCTCTTGGGTTCCCTGGCGGGGCGTTACAGACCATTAAAAGAACAAAAGCATACAATACATATTATACAAATAAGGAAGAAAAACTTTTCTTTTGTAGTTTTCATGAGAAGAAGGGTTTAAGATACTAACCATGTATAGGAAGCTCATGAGGATAACCTTTTAGATCTTGTAAGAGATAATAATTCTCACCTCCTTTACCAATGATGAAAAAAGGACCTACCCATAAAGCATCAAATTTTCCTTGTCTACCTTTGCCTTGATCTTTTACATTCCATCTCAAAACTAAATCTCCTTCTTGAAACTTCCTTTATGTGGTATTTTTTTCAAACAAAACCTTTACTTTCTGTTGTAACTCATGATTTCTCTCTTGAGCCTGATTCCTCATTTCATCCAATTCTCCAAACTGATGAAATCTATCCTCCATGAAAACCACCTCTTCACATTGTTCTTTATTCACAAATTTGTACACTAGTAACAAATTATTCAATGGTAAATGAGCTTTCTTTCCATAGACAAGTTCATATGGTACATATCTAGTAGACTTCTTAATTGTAATTTTGTCTGTCCAAAGTGCAAGTGGTAACCTTGAATATGATCTTTTGTTGTTGTTTAACAACCTTTTGATGATCTTCACTATATTCTTGTTAGTAGATTATGCTTGGTCATTTCCTTGTGGGTGATAAGGTGATGACTAAGAAATCTTTATTCCATATTTCTCATGAAATTTAGTGAACTCTGCAAAAATGAAACACATAGCATTATCACAATCAATCTTATGAGGAACACCAAATCTTGTCAATATATTTTTAGTCATGAATTTGATCACCACCTTACTAGTAGCTTATCTAGTAGGTATGGCTTCCACCCACTTAGTGAAGTAGTTAGTGGACACCAAAATCCATTTATGTCCTCCTCTAGAAGCATCAATGATTTCTCTTATGAAATATATTCCCCACATTTGAAATGGTTCTTCAGTATACATAGGATTAAGAGGCAATGAACCATTATATTTGAGTTTTCCTGAAAACTTTTGACATGCTTCACATCTTTGAATGTAGGCATGTTAGTCTCTAAATAAACAAGGCCAATAGTATCCTACATTTAATATTTTGTGGGCAGTGGTATTTGCTGAAAAATGTCCCCCACATGCTCCATAATTAAGATCCTTAAGCACTTTCTTATCTTGCTATACATCTAGACAAAAAAGAAGTACACCATCCCTATTTTTCTAGTACAAATCTCGTTGTATCAGGACATATTTAGATTCCTACAATTTTACTGTCCTTTTCTGACTATCTGTAAGGATTTCTAGATATTTCATGTGCTTTAAGAGGTGTACTATGTTAGTGTACCAAGGGCACCTTTCAATACTTTTTTGAGTCTCACTTAAATCCACTTGATTTACCTATAATGCATCCATATTTGATTCTTCCATCAATCTTCCTAATCCTTGTCCTCTAACAATTTTAGTGATCTAAATCTTTATATCAAATTCCTAAATTTGATTCACCCACCTAAATCTTCTCCTACTGACTTCTGATTGTCTGAATATATCCTTTATTGTTGCATTAGGAACATAGGCTACCACTTTGGCTCCTACCAAATAAGGCCTGAAGGACTTTACTACCTTCACAAGTGCATAAGCTTGTTTCTCAATAATATCATAATTCAACTCAGAGGCTTGAAGGGTAATGCTAAAGAATGCTATTGGTTGTTCATAACCTTCACTATTCTTTTGCAATAAGATAGTAGCAATGGTGTGATATGAAGCAAAATAAAATAATTGAAATAGTTTAGTATAATCTGGGGACTTAAGGACAGGGGTTTCCATAATTTCCCTTTTAATATTTACAAATGCTTCTAAAGCCTCATTATTCCATTTCATGTCTGCCCCCTTCTTCAACATCATAACAACTGGTTTAATTATTTCTGAAAAAAATATGGACAAACCTCCTTACAAATTGTATTTGTCCAAAGAAGGATTGGATCTTTTTGACATTCTTTGGGGCCTCTATCTATTGCTACAATCCTCTTAGGGTCTATTCTTACTCCATCTTTGGACATAATATGTCTTAATAATTTCCCTTCAGTGATTGCAAAATGACATTTTTTTGGCTTCAATGATATCCCATATTCAAGGGCTCTTTGAAAGATTTGTTCCAAATGTTTGCAATGGTCTTTTTCTCTTTTAGAGTAAATAGTTAGGTCATCTTGATATATCACTATAATAACATCAATAAAATCCTCAAAGGCCACATCCATTTCTCTTTGGAAAGTATCCCCTACATTAGTGAGTCAAAAAGGCATTCTAACATATACATAAGTACCCCAAGGTGTAGTAAATGTTGTTTTATATTGTTCCTCTTTGTTTACCTTCACCTATTTATACCCTGAGAACCCATCCATCATTGATAATAACTCATTTATTGTGACCTTTTTTCAATAATGCTTCTATGTTTGGTAATGCATAATTGTCCTTTAATGATGATATATTTAAATTCTTGAAATCTACACAAAGTCAGATAGCACCATTCTTGTTTTTGACAGGAACCAAATTTGAAACCCATGTTGAGTGTCTAATTGAATTTATTATACCAACATCCCTCATCTTGATTAATCATCTTTCATCTTGCGAGCTAAAGTAGGGTTTATTGGTCTCTACCTTTTCCTGAATGGTTTGGCATTGGGCTTCAATGGTATCTCTTGTTGGAAAAGGTCTTCCCAGTAAGCTTTAAGGTCATCGTAGGACAAAGAAAATACATGTCTATATTTTCTCAATAGTTTTATGATATCTTCTCTAATATTGGGGGTTAAAATTTTACCTTTAAATACTTCTTTTGGAGATTCTTCATTTCCCAAGTTTATCCTTTCTACTTCATCCATTGTGACATTAATGTTTTTCTTGTCTATTTTTAAATCTTTATTATCAAATAACCTCTCCATTTCTACAAGGCCTTTTGGAACCTTATTGTTTTTAAGCTGAATTACTTCCTCTCCAAAAAACTTTTCTTTCTCATCCTTCATCTCAACATGAGCATTCAATTCTATCAAGTGATCTTCATACTTTTGCTCACATGCTAAAAATCTGATTATATCTCTGTCATCTTCAAATATTTTCTAGTTGTTAATGTTATCAGGTATAGAAGGCTTGGTTTTAACTTCAACTTGAACTATTTCCTCACAAGGAATGTCATTATGCTTCAATTCCAAATTAGCCATAAAATTTGAAAGGATATTTTCTCATCTATCTATCGAGTTAATATAAAAAGCATCAAAACATTCTATAGAATCTCATACTTCATTTCTATATCTTTTAAGAAGAGGCGGCTTAGCAACAAATTTAATTTTAACTTGAGAAACAATTAATTTATAATCCCTAAAGACACTTAAACATTTGATTCCATGTTTACTAGTCATTCTCAAACCAAGTAGTAGAGTTTCATACTCTACAACATTGTTAGTACATTCAAAATCTAGTAAAAAGGAATATTTAAATATTTTCTTATCAGGGGAAAAGAAAATGACACCAGCTCCATTACCATCCCTACAACAAGCACCATCAAAATACATTTTCCAAATCATATTATTACTTACTTCTTCATGTATCCCAATCGGTTCATGATTTTGCATTACATCTTTTGAAATAATTACCTGAAAGTTATCCATATCAAAATGACATAAATGTGTAACCAGGCTTGGATCCACATCTTCAATAATATATGGAGTTTGAGTCTCCCTATTAATTCTTACATCCTTTTGATTCACTATAATATAAGCATAAGAAAAATCTAATTGAATACTACGTCCCAAGAGGATAAACCATTTTCTGGATAAAAGTATTCCTTAATTGGCAGGAACTTCAACCACGATAATATTCATTTTATATGACATTTCAGGATATGTAGGAAATTTAAATTCAACATTTTTAATTATGCCTACAACAGGAACTGATCTATTAGTCATAGCATAACATCTACCAAATTTTGTATCAACATTCATTCCTAATTCGTTCATTACATCATTAGGCATAATGTTTACTGCCACACCAGAGTCTATCATACAATTCTTCACCAATCTATTTTTTATCAATAGTGTAAGATAGAAAGGATCAATTTTATTTCCATTTTTGTTTAAAGTAGTTCCTAGATAAAAAGCCGGAGGATCCTTTACTTCTTGGTTAAAATATTCTTTATTACCTACATTAGAAAATATTTTCAAAGATTCATTTTTGCATTTAGGTATTTTAACTATTTCAAGCAAAGGAACAAATATTTTAACTTGAGATAATTCATTAGACATGAAAGAACATTCATTGGGAAGATATTTACTAACCATTTTTTCTCCTACTGTTTTTGGAAAGTTTTGAGGCTCTACATGTTTCTCTTGAGAAATGTTTTTTGTGCTTCAGCCTCTTTGGATAATTTCCTTTGTCACGTTTCCCTTGATCTGCATTAACTATTTTATTCCTTAACTTGTAATTACTTTTTTCTTCTTCCACTATAGCTATTGTGTATGCTTTATTATCCTCTTCTATTAATTCTCTTAATATTGGAGTCCTCTCCTGATAATACCCATATTGGTATACTCTATTGAGGTCATCCTTGCAGTAGTATTCATCTGAAGAGCTATAATCATCATATCCCCACATAGGATTTGTCAATAAATTATTCACTGTGGGTTGATGATCATCATTCTAATCTTCATCCTCTTTCCATTTTTGGGCCACAACACAATGCCCAGGAGAATGTGGTAATGTGAAGGCTTCACAGCAAGGATAGTTTTCCAAAAGGTGGTCATTTCTTTGCAATGGATCACGAGTATGTAATTCTTTATCTACTGGTTTCCCATCCTTCCATGTTGTGTTATAAGGCATCTCCTTCAGTTTGTATTTGTCATTTTTATATGGTGTTCGATTACTCTGGTTGTATTTTAAGTTATCTCTTCCATTATTTATTTGGAGGCCTTTCACCATATTCATGAGCTTATCCAATTTATCTTCCTCCTTGTACTTCTTAGCTCCTTTGGATTGAACAACAGAGTGTCCTCCCTCTTAGAAATTATACCAGATTCCTTTCTATCATTATTGATAGCTATGGAAATTTTAAGAGCATGTGCTAATGTAGAAGGTTTATGAGATCTAATTTTGTAATTGGTCTTATTATCAAAATCACCCATATAAAAATGTATCAAAAAGGCATCAACAGGTTGAGCATCTCTTGGAATCCTGTTTAAAAAATTTATGAATCTTTTGTTGAATTCAGCCACAGATTCATTCTAATTTTTCTTCATACTTTTCAATTCATGTGATGCAAAATAATTTTCATTATGATCACCAAATTGTTCTATGAATTGATTGACAAATTCATTCCAACTAAATATGGATCTATCTGGCAAACTTTTGAACCATTCTGTTGCATTTTCTATGGGAGATTGAAAAAAAAGCTTCATGTATACATCCTCATTGAATCCATCAAACTCCTGGATAATATTTTTCAAATTTATACAATGCACCTTAGCTGATTCTGATCCATTCCCTGAAAACTTTGAAATCACATTTCTTAGTTCATTTTTTTATGTCATTAGGGTATCCCCTTATGCCATAAAATATAATTATCTATATCTGTCAGAAACAATTGGGGATCTATAGTTGTTTCCATTTTGGTTGATTGCCCCATGCCTTGGATTTTGATGACTTGGATTGTGGAATCCTTGATTATTCATTCTTGATCCAAAATTTATATTCATATTATAATCTCTTGGGCCATAGTTTTTCCCCCTATTGTTTTGATACCCATTATATATTCTTCCATCATTTTGATTTCCATGATGTTCTTATAAGTTAGCTCCATTAGGATTCATTCTACTATCATGGCTATGATGTCCTCCATTATTTAGTTTTTCCCAATGACCAACTCTTTCATTCTCATTGTTGTTTTTCTCAAGCCTTCCTCTATTGTCTGGTTCAAACAAGGGATTTGTATGATCACTGTTGAAAATGTTCCCCCCAATCTTTCTATGAGGAGGATTGTATACACCATTTCTATCATCCTTAGTTTCTTCTTTATCTCTTGGTGATTTGATTGCACTTCTTTGTATTCTCATCTTCCTTAATATCTCCTCGGGTTTCCTCTTAAGAACTCTGACCATTTCTTAATCATTTGAGCCTGCATTAGCTATTTCACAAAATATAGCATCCCATTTCTTATCATTTTCTTCTCTTTTAGTCATCTTATGATTTGTGTCATGCTGAGAATCATTTTCTTCCCTATCAACTCAGGAAAAAGGATTACTATTCTCATCGTTATTCTCATGGCTATGATGACTTGAATTAAGGAATTGTTCACAGGAAAACTCTTGATCATTCCTATCAAGGTATATCATGTGTAGTACATAAAACATCTTCCTACTTCAATCCTTACCTATCCTTAGGCTTTTGTGTAAATCTAATTCAAGTTTATCTGGATGCAAGGATATTCTACCCCACATGAAATACTTAATATAACAGAATGACTTCACCAAGATATATTGCATCAAATTTGTAGAGTCGCCACCTTCTTTCTAGAAGGGAAATAATTAATGGCTTCTGAGTTCTTTTCTCCTAGTAGAGCCTATCTTTACCAGAGATTATGAAAACTATCTTCATAATTTCCCTAGTAGAGTCGCCAATCTATTGGTGCTCAAATAAACATATTGGATTTCCTATGAATTTTCCAATCCAATGTTGGGAAACCCAAGTGATTTGGCCAACTAACAAGGTTTCAACTAGGACAAGTCTAAACCTTCTACAATTTTGGCTCTGCAGAACCAAGGCTGGTGGGCCTATGCCTTAGATTTATCCTCCAAATCTCAAGGCTTTTTATAGTAGATAAAGTATACTCAAAACTTTTTTCTCTCAAAATATGGAAAGGTACTTGAAAGAAATATTAACTGAAAGCAATATGTCATAAAATGCTAACTGAACTACTTTAATTCATCAAGAGAATACTTTTAGATATGAATGGGAAATGAAGAGGATAGATGGATAGAATATCACAAAAATATGAACAATGAACTAAATAACCATAATCCAATATGCATATAGACTAGTGCCTTATTCTATCATGGGAAATAGAGTCAAAATCATCCCAATCCTATGTACAACCTCGGCGATAGTTTACAAGAAACATATCACTTCAAAGGTATTATGAAATGAGCATATAAACTTAGATAAATTCAAAGTTATCTCAATTGAATATTACTTTCCAAATGACAAACTGATTGATTTTGGCCACAATCAATTAATTTTAACCATGCAAAATGAAAAGGCCATTTGACAATTGAAACTATGAACTTAATCAGGAGTATGCAAAACCAAACTATCACTTTGAAGAAAATCAATGGATTGTATCCAAGGGACTAATTGAAAATTATAATGAAACAATTCCCATAGATGAAAGAAAATGGGCACTTATCTTTATTGATTTTGGAAAAATGATACAATTAGGTCCATGTTATAGTTATTGATCAAAACTATCCAATCTGACTATAGTAACATTGTGATAAATTCTTCCTCGTATTGATCTTGGTATCCTTATTAATATGAAGTCCAAAGGATGCAAACAAGCTTCAAATCAATACGTCTATTTATAAATAATACCTAATCTTAGGATCAACAATTGAACAGTTATATTTACATCTCAAGAATGATTAGTCATCCTTGTCTGAAAATCAATTATCGACCAAAAGAGATAAGAATAATGATCACTAAAAAATCACTTGTGATTTGTTAGAGACAATTTAGAATAATGATTATGTCTTAAGATATTATGGTTCTTCGATCATACTTTCATCCATATATTTTTGCCTCTGCTAATGGATATATTTCCTTGAAGGTCGATTAGCTTTATCATTTTGAACAGGAACGTCAACATTGTCGACCATCTTTTGTTACCATGTATCTTCATAATAATTTCTCACAATGTGTCTACATGTCTTTATCTTCCTTAGTATCTCATGAAGATCATATTTTTTTATCATCGAACATATCCATAATCGTCACCCTCAAAACCCCGCATGAAGATGTTGACGTATCAAATAATAAACCAAGCCCTAAGAGAAGTAAAAATAATATTAAAATATAAAATGACAAAATGAAATCCCAATCATCACTGCCTCTCAAGCACTCTATCTTTTTTACTGTCTAAGACACGTGTCAAGATTGCACAATGACTTGAAGATTAAAAATCATGCATCTCTGCTTTGAGGCATTACGCTTGCCACTGATGTTTTCCATGCTTTAACAAATGATCATGTTACTTTAGAGTTTGTGGGAGCAAGACGCATGTCTACATCGTGCGTTACCTTAAAGTTTAAATATCTTCATCTTTGGCTTTAAGGGATAGTGCTAGTTGTAGATCCTATCTAAATCTTAGCCATGCATCACCCTTTTTTACAAATTGGACTTCAGTGGGACTCAGATACGCGTCAAAATCATGCATTGCCTTAAAGCTTAAATATTTTCATCTTGTCAATCAAGGGATAACACAGTCACCAATCAAAATCTGACTTTCTCATCATTTTGACTGCCTCCAACCTTGGTGGGTCCAAGACATAAGTCAACATCACACATTCCCTTAAAGTTTAAAGATCTACATCTCTGGCTTTGAGTCATTACTCCAACCATCGATACCCATGAAACTTAACCACCAATTAATATCTGAAACTTTGCTATCAGTTAATCACTTTTATAGATGGTTTAAGAGATCACTATTAATAATACCCATGTGCTAAAATATGGGGCTTAAGTATCCCAAACTTTAAAATGCTTCAGAAATGATGTGTAATCCTTTTCAGTCTGATCAAAACATTAGAAACTACCGACTATATCCTTGTTGTCTCATTTATCAGGATGTCTATGGGCCCAAGACACATGTTGTTCAAGCGCATTCCCTTGAAGACTAAATAGCTTACATCTTTTCCATGAGGCATTACACCCACCATCGATCATCATCAAACTTTAACCACAGTTTAACATTCTTCACTAGTCATAACCTTAGTGGGGTCGGGAAACATGGCGATCAAGTGTAATGCCTTAAATAGTAAACAATGTGCAACTCATCTTTGAGGCATTATGCGAACCGTCAATGAAGTTTGAACTAAGTGATGCTTTAACTATTGATTTGCATTCTTTGCTGCTCTAATTTTAGTGGGACTAGAACATGTGGCGATCAGGCATGATGCCTTAATGGAGATATAATGTGCATATTTTTTTTGAGGAAACATGTTGACTGTCAAATGGATCTTGACTTGCTCGATGTATTAACCTATTTTGACTTTGGTCAGTCGAGAGCAAGGGAAATGCGTTAGAATCGCGCAATGCCTTAGAGCTTAAAAATATTCATCTTTGTCTTAAGGGAAAGCGCTAGTCATTGATTTTTATTAAATATTTTGAATCACCGATCAGATCTATGCGAAGATATGAACAACAAGAATCCCACAAAAATATATGAAACAACTAGTTTTCAAATTCAAATCTGAATTCAAAGTTAAGGATGAAGGTCAGAGATCACACAAATTAAACCCTAAACTGTATAGATTTGTAAATTTAACCTACAAATC
Source organism: Thuja plicata (assembly GCA_018584345.1). Lineage (NCBI taxonomy): Eukaryota > Viridiplantae > Streptophyta > Pinopsida > Cupressales > Cupressaceae > Thuja > Thuja plicata. Next base: position 2,316,141 of record MU225231.1, read on the forward strand.
TGGGTTCCACCAAGGCATATGCCCTTAAATTTTTAAGTTGATCAAAATGCCAAACATGCTCGAATTCCATAGTTTAAAAGGCTTGGAAATAGCAAAACTGTCAATTGTGTTTGGAAGTGGAAAGTAATAGGGATATGCTCTCATCCTTCTTAGGGTGATCAAATTCCTAGACCTAATTGTCAGTTCATTTCATTTCTTTCATGAATATTCTAGTTAGATTTGAAACTTAGAAGGCTAGCCTCCCAAGCACTTTAACATATCTAGTGCGAGGGACAGCCTAAAGTGGAAACAGAGCTAAATCCATCTTTTTCCAATCTACTATAAATAAATACCTTCTTGAAGTTAATTCTTTGAAGGGAAAGAGTATCTTATATATTTTCTCCTCTACCAGTCTATAGGACCTAAATACCATTTACACTACTATGAGGCCTTGTAATGCATTTATAAGATGTTTTTGAACATAATCCTAAATAAATCCTGGTTAAATAGAAATCTTATCTCATTATCCATTACAACCAAAATTGTCCTTAGGTATCTTGTCTAATTTTATTTCTTTGTATCAAGACTTGTGAAAATGTTGCAAGAACATAAACCAGATGTTTATAGTCATTTTAATTTGGCTAAGATTGAGTGCTTAAGTGTGGTTGCGAGTTATCTTTTGAGTACACTTTTTGAATTCAAGTTTTTTCTAAATAGAAATGGGCTCTTTTAATAAAATCTGTCATTGGTGTTATTCTAAACAAGTTGATCCTTCATACAATTCCAACCAAATCATATCAAATAGCAAGTGGCATCCAAACATCCAAATCCTTTATTTTTTAGAAGTTCGTCAACAAGGATTACATTTCATTTTCCTAGAACCAACAAGATCAGGATCCATCAAAATTATTCATCATAGATATATATATTTTTCTTAGGCTTCATCATTAGGATGCACTTCAATTTGATAAAAAACAAACATTGGAATATTATCATATCACTTGTTTATAGAGGACACAATCAAGCACTTTAAAGAAAACCCTAAATTTTAAGAATTGATTCAAGAAGTAATTCGAGAATAATTTCATGTCCAAAATAAGGAAAAGATCTTATCACTTTAAATAAATTAATAGCAAGTTCACATTGAAAGGTAAAACTCCTCAAAGAGAAATCTCACATAGAATTAAATCACCATCAAATCTAACACATCAAAACAATCATACCATGACTGAGAATGAATGGTCTAGACTCACAAAGAAAATTCAATCTTTGCAATCACAAATAAAATAACTAAAGTAAGAAAAGGATATATCATCCAAAGAGTACTCATTAAGATCAATTTTTCCTTTTCTCTTCATCATGATCTAAACATACTTCCCTTTTCTTCCAAAAAAGAGACATTTAAGCATGATAATCCTATCTTTGATCAGGAACAACTTCATGAAAACACTATATTTGATCAATAACAACTTCATGGCCATCCTATATTTTATAAAGAGAATTAAGAGGAAGTTACATCAGATTCTATTGAGAGTCTTTTCTATCAATCATATGACAACAACAAATTATATTATCATGATCTTGAATCCAACATCTCTTTCTCAAACATGAGTGAATTTAAATTTCCATTGAACACATTTACTCCATCGGGACAATATTATTAATCATCTTTGGAAGAACTCCTTGAAAATAATCTCATCATGTTACCTCAATTCACTTCATGTGGATTTGTATTTTTGAGAGACTATTGTACATATCATAGACATAATGAACATGAAACTTCAAATTGTGTTGAATTGAAGCATAAAATCCAAGATCTAATTGATGATGACATAATTGAAGTGAAAAAACCTAATTAGTCATCTAATAAAGAACAAGACACTAATCCCAAGTATCATAAATATAATGAACTTATGTCTAGAAATGTCCCACACGTAGTCTCTGCTTATTCCACAATTTCTTCATCTTATGAAACTTCATAACAAGTCACACTACCTTCATCAAAAAATTATCTTAACGATTGTGTTTACCCTCAAGGGATATCTCCAAAATAAGTCTAGGTTAACCAAAATCTTGATGCAAGTCCATTTCATATTTCAAAGATCCTAGATCCTGAACCATCATATGCTTCAATTCTTACTACACCCACTCAAATTAACTCCTCATCATGCCAAGATATTTAATCCTTTTAAGAAATCCCAATGCATATCTAAACTCCTACCTTATCCTTAGCAGTGAATCTATGTCAAGAAGGTAATTCAAAGTGCAAAGAAACAAGTCTAATTAAATATCAAGATCAATATACTATCCAATCTTATCCAATATTTGACCAATATCACATATTCCTAGAGTCTCATGATGATTGTTTTATACCCTTTCACTTCTTCCAAGATGATACCTTCCCATGTCAAGAAAAAGGTATCCTTCCAAGTCATATATCTTATCCACCTCCTAAGAAATATCGAGATATCTCTTCCACCATTTCCAATGAGCCTATTGAAAACTAAGAGAAAAACACCATTTCTACCTCATTTAACTATTCTCTTCCATATTAAGATCAAATTATCCCATTATCTCCTTGTCATTATCCCCAATGTATACCTCAAAAATCCATCACACTTCCTAATTCCTTTCATGGTATTAAATCCCCTCAAGCTTCAGTTGCTCTTATCAAAGCTATTCATGAGCCTATTAGTATAAAGATAAATCTTAAAGATGAAAGTCTTGGAAATATAGCTCACTCTAAAGATGTTGAAATCCCTTTCACACCTTATCTCCCTCCATTCAAATGTAACCATATACCTCCCTCATCCTCCAAATCCATTTTGTGTCCCTATTTCCTAAAGCTAAAATCTGTTAGAATAACTGAGAGGGGGGTGAATCAGTAGCCTCAAAAATTAATCTAATAAATCAACCCAAAAATTTATACCACATATATAAAACCTCTAGTTATATTTAGTCCTACAAGGTGTATTCCTTTTGTAAATCTAACATGTATATACTACTCGGTGTTTATACTTTTTATCCTTTCCTTAAGCTTTACTGAATAGCAGTCTATCTTTTCTTAACCTTTATCGAAATATAGTAAATAACTTAGTGTTTACCGATTAATCCTATTTTAGTAATGTGTAAAGAAAAACATCAAAGTAATGAACCATATACACATTTGACACATGGATTTTTAATGTGGAAACCCTTTTAAGGGAAAAACCACTTGGGACCGGTAACCCAAAATTTTCACTCTTCTAAAGTGAGCTCGGTGAAGAGCCAACCTTAGTAAAGGTTATAAACATAGTGTTAAGTGCGACCTTGTTAGAGGATTTATCACTAATAGTTTATCACTTGACCTAGCATTCACTATGATGTCAACATGAAATCCTTTTGATACTCCTCGGGATGTATCTAAATATATAAAGGATGGTTAGATCCTACTCTGTTAAGATATTTTCTAAATCAATGGTTAAACTGAAATAGTATATGATATGTTCATAAATACAACTTAATCTTGCAGATGTTCAGATCTATTGTAAGCTCATAATACCTCTTCTGATCAATGTTCTCTTCAATTCCTTTGCTCTACTTCTTTTTTCTCGCTGAATGTTGTTGCTTCTCTGTTGCTAGGTGTCTGCAGAATTCTTAGATCTATTCTTTAGCTTGTATGATAAGATCTATATGAAGACTTCTATCTTCACCAAAATCATCTTCAGCATTCCTCTTTTCATAATGAATTTCTTGTCTCTTTATATAGACATGATTTCACCATTTTTTGTCCTTCTTGTTTTCTTCATTGATCACTTCTTGATCCGTAAATCTCTCCATGCTTTCTTTAGGTTTAATCTATGAAACTCTCCTTGTTTTTTGGAATAAAACATGCTTTAAATCTCCTTTTTATCTTTAGCTTTTAACTGGTTGATGAAAACAAAGTAATCAAATAGTTAACTCTTTAATTAGCTCCTACCATCTAAGTTGTTTTGTCATATCCTAACTTCAATTCTTGTCAGTCAACACTTCAATTGTGCTCGGTGACTACTGTAGATAGCTCGGGCATCAACTTCAGTTTTTTCAGTGATAACTGTAGTTAGCTTGGTAATGCTTGCTCAGGTATCACTTTCTCAGGTAACATTATCCACTGGGTAACACTGTGAACTTATATGCTCAGGGTTCAATGTCACTCGGTGTACATGATTACCGATAAAAAAAATTTGTCTTCTCAGATCTTTAAGTGTAGTGACAATATGTTTATGAGAAATCATACCATATCAAGTTGACATCAATAACAATACAATACATTAACTAATTTAATGTCTTGGATTTACTGTCTGGATCTCAGTGATCATCAACTTTGTCATCTTCAAATGTTCAATCAGTTATAGTTCATCAAAATATTCATCCCTTCCATCCATATTGGGTCCTTATATTTCTCAATCCACCATGCCTACCATTTCTAGATTTTCATCCACTTACCCTATCAGGTATCAAGATCAATGAAGGAACACATACTTGATCAATTTCCAAGAACCTATCCATATGAACCCTCCATATCATTCTATCCATTCATGAAACCCAAAACCTTTGGAAGAAACTTGGATGTCAAATATGAAAATGATAAATCCAAGAATCCACATATGTACAAAGATAAATGTGTCCAATAGAATTGACATGTGAATACAAATAAAAATAAAATATCAAAAAGGCTGCAAAGTTCCACCAAGAAAAATGAAATATCCAAAAGGCCACAAAGGTCCACTAAGAAAAAAGAAATATCCAAAAGGCCACAAAGGTCCACCAAGAAAAAAGAAGAATCAAAGAAAATTAGGGTTCGTAAATCCCTCATTAAAGAAATTCATTCTAAAGCATCACAAAGGAAAGAAAAATCAAAGACTATGTGGATTCCCAAGTCACTTTTGGAAGGCTTGCACACAAAAGAACAATCAAAGTTGACATTCAAGATTCCAAAGGCTTCCGATCCATCTTGTTTCTAACATTTTCCATCTTATAAATCTATTTTGGGTCTTCATGTCCCAAAATCCATTACCTCATATACCTCGTCACTTTTTCCATCCATTTTGGGTCCTTGTGTTCCAAAATATAGAATTTTTCCTCCATCAAAATTTCTAGCTTCCCAATCCATTTTTCCCCCATCATTTTACCACACTTAAAAGTGTGTGTCAAAGTTGATATTTCCAACATTTCTATCCACAATATACATTCTTCTTATCCTCATATCCATTATCTAACACCTAATTTCCATCCTTACATCCCTCTTATCCAATCTATAGCATAAAACCTTAACCGCCATCTACCTTTATCCTCCATATCTATCCTTAACCATCACCTTATCAATATCTTTGAGAATCATTTCAATATCCATGGATAATTATAGCACACCTTTCATACGGTTATCGTATAGAGAGAAAGAGGTATAAATTCCTCCATTTCCTATCATACATTCACTATCTTCCAAAAAGTCAGAAAAAAAAAAGTAAAGAGAAATCATTCATCCTATGGTGAAAACCACTTCTTATGGAACTTTGGACAAGTACCGTGATCAAAACCTGGAAAATAGGCATCAAGTGTAGTCCACCCTCTTACACTCTACATTTGGGGGAAAGTTACATCTATGCCATATTTTCTATAAACTCCTTCATTATCCACCATATCCCTCACCATCCATTATCATTTGTTTATCTTATCTACATACATATCCCCTTTTCATTGTTGATCTTGACAAGGTTGAGAATTTCCATGAACATCAAGCATCGTATCCATCAACTTATTCTTATTGTCTTGTTGCATCTATAATACCTTATCATGATCTTACTTATCCTAAAAATCCTTCCATTTTCCCTTATCACCCTTGAGCTTCATCCTATCCATATATAGCCTTGAGTCTTGATCAAAATGAAGGATACCAAATGTAAAAAAAATTCTCAAAAGCCTCTTGACATGTCCATTCCTTTGGACAACACATACCTTTCATTGCATCATGTCATTACCATATATGCTATCTGAAATCACCTCATTAGCCTACATTGCTATATCCTTTTTTCCTTAGATTGGGTAATCTTGAGGAGACAATCTTGAGGGTCACATTACACACACTTCCTCCATTGTTTTCATATTCCCTCTAGCCAAATATTCTCATTCATCCACTCACAACACCTTATGCCTTGCTAGACATCAAGGGAAAAACAAATATGATGTTGGTTAAAAACTTTAAAAATCTAAAAACCACAATCAAAAAAATAAAAATAAAATAAAAAATTGCCACACATTAGTGTAAAAATTAAAAATAAAAAAATTAAATAAAAAACATCAAAAATTTAAATTTGAATTTAAATAAATAAATTTAAAAAAAAATCCTACCCCACCCCACCCCCTACCCCACCAAGCTCCCAGCTCAATGCAAGCTCTGATCACCCCAGTGTGAGCTTAGCTCGCCCAAACACAAGCTCTGCTCGCCCCGGTGCAAGCGAGCTCACCCTTGGCGTGAGCGAGCTCGCACACAAAATCCTAGCTTGCTCATGTGGCACATCTAAAACCCCCCTCATCTTTTATTTTGATTTTTTTTCAAACCCACAAACAAAGAACATGTCAAATACAACATTTTTCCCAACAACATTTTTTTATGATTTATAAAAAAACATGAAACATACAAATTTTTTGTCAAATCAAAGATGTGTTTTCACAAATTTTTAATGCAAAATCAAGCATTGCATTTACCTTTTTATCATTGTCAAAATCCAAGCCAGGAGCACATATCTGATTATTAGGAGAACATCATTGCAATAGACATAAGTCGCAAACAAGCATCCTTCACTAAAATCAAGAACCAGGACAGGTGAACTTTTTAATCAATCCAAAATCTCAAGTCTCAGCATCCAAACTTTCAATAAGCAACACATCAAACATCCACATCGAATCGAATAACTTCAACGAAATCAAACTAGAAGAAGATCGTTTTGAAATCTTTTAAACTTGTGGATCAAATAACAATGGCTAAGAGATTCCAATGTATAATTCTTGATTTTTGACATCATATCTTTTTAGCGACTCAATAATGTCCAGGACTAGAGGCACAATGATGAAGCATGATATTTTCTGGGTTTTCTGCTTGTAGGATTGATTGAAAGACATATGAAAATTAGTCTTATGACAAGATCATCAAAGAATCATTGAGGATATTGGTATATGGAAGGGATTAATTCTGTCTTTTTACGCAAAAGGATACGTAGGTCATTTAGATAATTCATACCTTAATGCCAAGATCCACTTGCAACATTGAATCTAACAAAATTAGTATTCATACTCCCATAGTTTAGAAATCTCACCAGTGAGGGTTGTATCGATTTCAATGTTTCACAAAACCTCAATGATGACAGTGGTCACATTGAATCTATCGAAATAAGTATTCATACCATCATGGTTTGTAAATCTCACTAGTGAGTGTTGTACTTATTTCAAGATGATCTACCAAAAATATCAATGATGATAATTACAAAAATAGAGATCAATTACACAGTGACAATAGTTTCGTTGCATTTGCATATTGCATTCATGTTAGATTAAATCTTGCATTAATAATCATTATGGGATTTCTCAAGGAAAGTGGGCATCAATAATCCAAGTCAAACTATCAAACTCAAAAGGAAGGGGTAAGGTCTATGAAATATCCACAATCACAAAGTGTCTATCAAATGTCCACATCAACTATACACATCAAGATATATAAAAAGTGCATCATCAAAGAAGATACATCTATCTATCATCAAAAATATGATATCATAAAAATGATCTAAACAAGATTGCCTCTTGACTATGTAGGATGGCCCAACAACATACCATCACCTGTACCTACATCCATATATAACCATGTGCTAACCCCCTAAAGCTATTGCTTTATTAACTATTAGGTTCTCTAATCCACGAATCAATCATATACCATTTTTTTTCAAACAAGTGAATCCTTTATCTTTGTTCCATTCAAATAACATCAGTTGCAAGTTTTTTCAAACCAACATTGATCTTCAATTTTGGAAAGTTCACCATCAAGGATTACAAGTCCTTCACCCAGAACCCAAGTAATTAATGTCAATTTGGAGTCTATATCATATAAAGAGATATTTTTCCATTAAGAATTCATCATCTTAGACACACTTCATTTTGATCAAATCCCAATTGGAACCTTTGTCTATCACTTGTTTGCAAAACCTTCATCAAAATTCTAGATCAATCAACCCATCATCCTATCTATCCAAGAATCTATCAATCATCATCCAACAATCAATTAATCATCACAAATAATACCATCTAGCACAATATCAATTATCAAATATTTCCCTTCTAATTTATTTACAGATCGATCTCATCATACATTGTTTGATCGATCTCTTGAGGGGTCATATTGTACCCATCATCATCTTGACCCGGTTATCGTAGGGGCATCCATTCGGTATCAAAAGAAGATCAAGGTATGGGGCATTTTCTCATCTTCAAAGTTCATCTTTTGTTGGTATTTAAATCAAAATAAATCATTTTCCTCAGCTCCAATGCTTGCAAAATAATCTTAATTTTAATCTTGAGGGGGCATACTGGCACTAGAATACATTGATTTGCCTACCGGGGCACTTTTTAAAAATCAGGGACATTAGACGTCAAAATTATTTTTTTATATTGGGGCGTAAAAAATGGACCAATTTTTACAACAGAGGTATCACATTATCAAGAAAATCACATCAACATCATATCAAGCATCACATGAGCATCATATCATTATCATATTGGCATCATCATATCATAACTCATATTGGAACATCATCTTCATCAGTATCACATCATATCGGACTTCAAATTAGTATCAGACATCAAACATTGAGTATTCTTTGAAACAATGTGCTTCGCACATTGATTCAAAGAGGGGTGTTTGTAGACACCCTAAATTGGTCAACCAAAGTCAAAGTGGTCAAATCAAATCAAAGACATGGATTAATTAATAAAGAAAAATCAATCAAATCCAAGCTATTATGAATTAATTGCAATCAATAAATCAAATCACTAGGTAATTCAATTGACCATTTAATTGGTTAGTGCGTCAATTGATTAAATTCAATAGATTAAATCAAACATGTCTAAAGTAATTAAGTCTTTTGAATTAATTAAATTCATTATCTCTCACCCACCACTACATGATGAAAATTCACTCAACCAATGGGGAATGGGAAAAGAGAGCACATGGATTTTAAAAGGGTTTTGTTATCTTGACCACTCAATCCTATAAAGCAATCGTATCCACATAAAGGGGACACAACACTCAAACTTAACCTCAACCATACTTTGATCATGGTTAATCAAACTCACCCCCCTATCCTTGGGAATTTCTATAAATAGAAGACATTTCTTAGTGTAAATCACCAATTCACATTTAGAGCACCAATTCACTTGATATCAATTGCATTTTGAATTGAGCATTCTTAATGAGGATCATAATGTACGGGGTAAAATCTGCACAAGCTCAAATAGAGGATTAACTTAACTAATTAAAGAATAATTTAATAATCAACATAAAGCCCCGCAAATAAAAAAAATGAAATCTAATCTATTGGAAATCAAATAAACAATTAAGTGCAAACCAATAGAGAATTCAAGCCTCTATTGCTTCTCTCTTCTTCTCTTGAAACGTTGCTTTGAATGGTGCTCAGAGTTGATACTGGTAATGCTTTAACTTGGAATATACAAGAATATGATAAAATTAGTTATGTATATTGATCACAATTAGCTCCAAAACCTACATAAAGATTGTGCTTAGAAAAACTGATCTTGATTCAGCCTCCTTTCAAATGAGAAATAAGAAGGTTTAAATAAAGATTTCAGACTGATCGATGGTTGAGATTTATCTTGTGAAATCAGATTGAATGGATGAGATAATTAGAGATGGAGTGAAGATGAATAAATTCCATTTTTGAGGAGAAAAAGAAAGAAGATAATATAAATCAATTTGGATAAAATCAGTTTCCAAAAAGCAATTGATTTTTTTATTAAAAGAATGATTTTCAGTTTTCCAATTTTGAGGATAATTAAATAATTTTATTTTTGATTGATGGTAAAAACAGGTTTTATGCAAACCCAAAACCCCTTACATCCAAAGAAAAAAGATAGACAACATAAAACAGACTAAACAGAGACAGGACTGGGACCCAGCCCGCTAACCCAGAACAAAACAAAAAACTAGAGAAGAAAGCCAGAAACCAGCAAGACTCTCCGGCAACCAAAAGCCAAAAGATGAAACACCAAAAAAAGGGGAACACCAGGACTAGGAAAACTCCAAGAGAGTGCCCTCCACTTTCTTCTTTGCTTCAGAGACCTTTTTGATGGCAGCGTTGAGATCCGACAACTCTGAGATCCTGTCTTGAATTTTCTTCTTCCTGGCTGAGTGCATGCGCTTTCCCAGACCATCATCTAAATTAAATAATTTTATTGATTTAAAGCTCTTTTTTTATTTTCAGAATTCTTAATTCCTCATTAATTATTTTTTCTATTTTTTTGGAAGATTTTAGAATTACAAATTCAATTTAGAAGAAAGCGGAATTAATTTGAAATGAGAATGAAATTAAATATAAATTAGTCAGAAAATGAAATTGAGTTAATTGTGGGTTAATAATGTTGATATTGGTTTCTATTGTAGTTTTTGGCATTAATTTTTTGTCACTGATGTCAACATATGTTTCTGATGAGACAGATAAACTGGTTATCACTGGTGCATGGTTGACTGACAAAAGTGTATGGGAACTGTACAAATGTTTTATTATATGCGAAGATGGGGATGTGTACAGGAATGAACTTTGATCTTATATCTAAGGTCACTTGAGTTTATGTTTCTATTTTTTTGAGTTACAATGATTTTGGTGAAGATTGTTTGTTGAACAGTGGCAGAGAATTGTGACAGAGTTAGTTTCTAAGTTTTCAGTATAACTTGCGTGAAAGATCGATTCATGTTATGTGATCTTGAGGGGTGCTAGAAGACATTTTGAGGAATATTTTTTATGATTCTTGGGTTGCAAGACTCTTGGTGACGTCAGTTGTGGCGTGTTCTATAGAGAAGACCTATTTGGGACCGACTTTAGAGATGTAGCGTGTATTATGGATGGCGAGTGTGGATTATGGATCTTGGATTATATTTAAGGAATTGTAATTGATGTTTAATTGTTATAGGTGTCATATGTATCTTAGAAAGGGGTTATATAATTATGTGTGCATTGGGAAAGTCTTAATTGGCTGACCTAATTGCTTATTGTAAACCTGTATAAAAGAAAGTTGTTTTCTTTTGTGGAGTGTGGGATGAGATAGAAAAGAGTGGAAGTTGTGAGCTTGTATCTGCAAAGTCTACTAGATGTAGAGCATTGGTTGTGATTGAAGAACTTCATTGGAACCATTTTAGCAATTTTTTTTCTATCAGTCGGTTTATTGAATTTTATATCTTATATACAACTGTATTTTGGACATTATGTCTTGAGGGTGGATTTAACCTTCTTTAGGTAGTGATCATGGGCAATGAACCTATTATTTAACTTGACTCCTAATAGGGTATGTCCTTTAATAGGGACTATGTACTATATGTAATAATCATCTCCTAACATGGATACTATAATTTTAGTGCATTATTTGTGGGTGCTAATTCCCACTAGGGTTTTTCCCTTAACATGGTTTCCTCAATAAAAAATGGTTGTATTATGGTGTTGTTGTTAATGTGTTCAGAATTACAGTTATCTTTTGTTTAAAGTTAAATTTTATATTATTTACACTACTTATTCACCACTCCCCCCCCCTCTCAATTGTTCCAATAGACTATTATTGCTAACAATTAATTCAATTAAGAAGAAATAATTAGCTAATTCAAATAATTATTGATAATTATTTAAACTATGGGAATTTATAAATTGAACTTAATTAACTGATAAAGACCAATTAATTAAGGTGAAACTAATTAAATGAGATTGATTATTTAACTAATATTGAGAAATAATTAAGTGATGAAAATATTAGGACACAGGAGAATTAAGATGACTAATTAAACAATTAAAGAGCCATTTAATTAAAAAGAAGAAGAATTAGTAGTTAAATGTGAACTCACAAATCTGTCTATTTTTTGGGTGTCTACATTTGCCCCTCTTTGATACAATGTGGTTTGTCATGTAGAGTCAAATAATTTTCAGATCTTCAGCATGCCCCAACGATAGCAGGTGGATTATATGCCCCCTCAACAAATTGAGCGAAAAGGTGCGACAAGAGAATCAATTTGTTGATAATGCAAAATGTCAATAATAGCACCAAACAGTTCGTCAATGGAGATCAAAATGCTCAAGATATCATCCGTCAAAGATTCTGGGGCCTGGGACAATAAAATAGGGCTCCTATGAGAATTAGGGTTTTGATCAATCAATTATAAATAGCATGTGGGCCCTCTCACTTGTCATTTTGTATTGAGGAGCTCACGATACCCTGGTAAGAAAAGTCTTTGATTTCCTTTGATTTTCCATCTTATTTCAAGCAATGGTAGGCCTTGTCAGAGTGACTCACTTATCTGACATAGTTCATACTTTTGGTCATCCAGAGGGCGTAGGCAGGACAGTGAGTATCGAGACCCTACCTCATTAATTGCTTGTCATTAATACATTTAGATTTTATTAGTTTAGGCAAAAAATTATAAAGCTACCACAATTGAGCCTACTTTTTCCGCAATTGCAAATTTCTTTTTGCTATTTCCATTTCCCTTTAGCTATTGATAATTATTTCACAATTTATCCTTTTATTGTCGCATTTGATGATTGTATTTTTCAATTGCCAATTTAATTTTGCAATCGACTTTAAGAGTTTCACATTTGACATAAGAGTGTCGCAATTGAGATGTTACAAAGAAAACTACATTTTTAGCACATGTCTTAATTGGTTTTCTTGATCATAATACTGACATGATGTTATTTTTTTACTTTTTAGATGGTCTATGATGTTTTTTGATGTCAGGATTCCAGACCGCCAGGTTTGGTATATCACTTCTAGATGGCTAAGGATGAGTGCCAGGTATTGAGATAGTTAGGCTTGTAGTGGATTACCTATATGCCTGAGATCACCACCAATAGGGTTCTGATCTCTGCCTTGCTTGAGAGGTGACACTCAGACATGTGCACCTTTCATCTTCCCACTAAATATTGCATAGTCACTCTTGAGGATGTCTATCACATCCTTCAGATACCTATTCAGGGAGCCTTAGTGGAGTTTACCCTCCATCCTGGCATCACTACTTTGTGCGAGATGTCTGGGTTTCTTGAGGACCATCTATGGATGTCATACCCCTATTATATCCCCTAGTCCATATTTGTCAAGGGACTAGATAGATTGAGCACTTTGATAGGTAGTGTGATTTGTGGGGCATTATGTCTCGATCGGAGGCAGCATGACTTCTCAGTTGGATGGGGAGAAGTCCTTAGGAGTATGGTGAGAGACCATATTGTTTATGTATGGGGGGACAGTATGTTGGATCACATGAACTATCACGTATTTTATGTGGCTTATCAAGATAGTAAGTTGATTGGTTGTGACATGACTCTCCTCCAAATCTGGGCATGATAGCACATAGCCATTTGTAGACTTGTGGTGATTCGATATATTCTAGCGGGGAGACCTTATGTTTTCTTGTAGAAGAGGGTTGTGATCCAATCCTACATGGGTCATATTATTTATGGGAGGTAGCAACTGGATATGCTGCCTTATTTCATTTGGAGGCCATACAAATCTATCCCATGTGGGATGATGAGGACACGCACCTGCCCTTCTATCGACAGAGGAGATACCTAATGATGTGTGTGATAGAGCACACCCATATCATTGAATTCCACAACACCAATAAGGTTTTTTAGCAGTTTGGAGAGAAAAAATACGTCAGTGATTCCTACAATTACTTTGTGAGGAGATCCATAGATAATGTTGTTTGGGGAGTCATGGTCTCATTTCACATTGCGAGGACCATGTTTGAGGGTCTACATTCTAATCAGTGTGCATGGAAATCTACCACTGTGGATGCAGGTGTACTTCCATTTTTCAATTATTTCCTTTATAATAGATAAAACTCTCTTTATCAGTATTTCTTAATTTTTCATCCATGTGGTATTAACGTTTGAATATTCTTTCTTTGCAAGCACCACTCCATAGTATGATACCTGGTGGACATAGCATTGGCTAGTGGCTTTGGAATACATCACCCATCCTATGACTGGGGTCATCATGAGGAGGCCTTGATAGAGAGGTGGTGACCAATGGAGAGGCCATGGAGATAGAGGCTAAGAGAGGGGAGATAGAGGGAGGGTCAGAGGAGGGTATTAAGGGAGGGGGAGAGGGGGAGATCAAGGGAGAGGGAGAGGGGATGGGGA
>MU225231.1:2330616-2343856 GCA_018584345.1 Thuja plicata
GGAGGAGGAGGAGGAGGAGGAGGAGGAGGTTCCATATCTTGTGAGAAGGGAGTGGAGATGGACTGAGGATGTTCCTATAGAGAGATTTAAGGAGAGAGGGGAGGTGAGAGATTAGGAGATGGTAGAAGTGGAGGAGGTAGGATCCAACTATTTAGGATCGAGTAGTAGCAGAAGCAATGACAACAACAGTAAGGGTAAGGAGGAAGACTCATGGCTAGTGGTCGATGATGAACTGAGGGATATTAGAGAGGAGGGATATGAATGTGGTGATGGGAGGCATGAAGGAGGATTTATTATATTTTTAGCAACTGACTCAGGAGGTTGTGGATCTTACCCGCAGACTAGCAGTAGTAGAGTTACGAGTGACAACAACATAGGAGAGGGAGAGACAGGCTCATGCAAAGGTGAGAGCCTATCTATATAGTATTTAGGATCTATCTTTTAGAGATTCTATGGATTTGTTATGGAGATTAGGTTGAGAGGCCTAGAGAGAGATAGACTATTAGCAGTGACATTATGAGGATGACATTCCTTCTTCTTAGCGTGTGCCTAGTTATACTACTTCTCAAAGATTGAGCAGATTATAGCAGTCATAGGTTAGTTGTGTAGTAGCTCACCCACTCTAAACTCATCAGGATCCTACATAAACATGTGGGATAGGATTGCAGATGCCACCTCCTCGCAAACCTAGAGGCGAGGATGGGGGTAGCAGATGTTGACATTCTCTTATTGTATCATTGCATCATTTTGTATCATTATTGTAGACATTTTTTTGAGTTTTTTGACAAACGTGTGAACTCCCATTGTACTCAAAAACATGATATATTAGATGTATCTTCTTGTTTTTTTGTGACGCTTATGCATGTTTTGATTTATGGCATGCTTCTATATGATATGCAACTTATTTCTACATGCTTTCCCTTATATGATGATGCAATTTTATATGATGATTATGATTATATGCACTCTATGTGATTTGAATTATGTAGATTCCTTGATGTATGATGTTTAATTTACTATGTTTCTAACATATGTATGCATGGTGCCTTATTTATGATTTCTTATTTATGGATGAGTTTCTTATCTATAGATGCATGATGTCTTATTCATGGATACATTTCTATAAGATTTTTATGATGTGATGGATGCATTGACTATATGATTTTTATGATGTACTGACTATGTGATCTACCATGTATGATGTATGCACATGTTTTGTTTTCATTTACTATGCAATAAATGAATGCAAACATAAAATGCACAATGTATCTGAGTACATGCATGCGTTAGTTAGAATAAAACTAGTAAGAAAAATAATTTCATTGTGATCAATATGATTTATGTAACCAAGTCTTTGCCAGATTTTTGTTTTAGCATTTATTCATCATTGCACCTTATTTAAAAAGATGGAGATACATGTGCACCCAAATATTGACCATTTGGATATCGCTATTACCTTTGATAATAACAAGCAGATAAAAGAAAAGGAATGTTCAATTTTCTTCTAGGGCTTAGCTCATATCATGGAGCTGTGTGGCTGATAGATGTGTGACAACTCCTATCACATTTATCCTAAATCGTCCTTGCCCCAAAAATGAATTGAAACACTCCAAAAATATAAAATAAAGAAAACAAGATTATTATCCATCATAGCCACTCTCACCACTCAGTGGTATCCTTGAGGAATAGAAGAACACAATCACGAAAGATAAATTGACAATAGATTGACATGACTGATCTAGTCAATAGCCTTATTGTTCCTTATGTTAGGACTATACAATTTGGCTAGGTCTTTGTCAAAATTTCTTCAAAATTTGACATCAATTGTTTTTTCCTTGTAAAAAAATTTTCATCTGTCAAGAAAATGAATTCGGCAATCAAGTTGGAAGAAAATGTTCCAAGTCTGAGCTAGTTTTTACCTATTTGATCTTTGCAAATTACCATGACAGATAGTTAGGGTCAAAATACCTTTGTAGTACTTTATTTCTATGTCACAAGTATTTTCTGGTCAAGGTTTTCATGTATGTGAGCTAGCACTAGTTGTTTAACTGTTAAGCACAAGTTCACAAGGTTTGATTGAGTTAACATTTTAAGCTTACAATCTTGCGACACATTTAAAGTTAAATTATAGCACACTATCGTAGGTCAATAGTCCGGTTAATTTTTTATGTTTTGACCTTGTATTGAGGTTAAGTGTGGCAGTTAAGTTAAGACTGTCGCAAGGTCGCATGACAGTAACCATTTAGTTCCAAATAGTTGTGATCATGCGATAGCCATATGCTAGTGGTTAATTTTAGTTTTTCACAGTTTTGCAATTTGTTTTAATGGTTAAGTTTCTAAGGTGCAAACAAGTAGAAAGGTGTCACGTGTGCCATTTTTGAAAACTAACTAACATTTACTATAGGTCACAAGATCACAAGTCTTTTATGAAGTCTAGGAAGATGGTTGTGGTAGTGCAAGAATTAATCACGTGTCTTAACAAGATTCAAAGTAAAATGATTTATCACAGCTTCGCAAGGTCTGAAAGGGACTTTATTATTAGCTCATGTTGTTTTGATATGCTACCATGTATCTACAGTATAGTCATCAACAGATGGCGCTAGGTTGTAGGATTCTATTTCTTAAAATTTTCTTGGTTGTGACCATGCGAAGAGGTTAAAGCCAAGCTTGATGCCACAAAGATAGTTAACTTAAGTTGAAAAGTGACAAGTGGGGTATGAGCCAAATAGAGTTTTGACACAACAGAGATTTGCTAGAAGTTCTAGTATATTTTTCAAATGATTTTTAAATTGCTCAAGGTTTCTAAAATTTGTTGCTTAATGACATGATTGTTTTCCTTTCATAGCTAACTACATTTATTATGAATGTATGAAATTAATGGTGAGTTTATGGATGGAGAGTTGCTACTCGAGGAGCTTTAAAGTAGTATCCATAGCCATCATTTGTGTATCCAATCACTAATCTTGTTTTATGTGAGATAGAAAGATTTCCTTGAGATTAATCTATTGTATTTATAGAGAGAATAAGTGCATCAAAGAAGATTTTATGTCTGGTTTGAAGAGTTTATTATTTCTATAAAAATGGCAGAACCAAGTACCTCCACTCAGTCAGCAATTGAAGGGAAGAAAAAGAAGGATAAATTTTTAGAAGAATGGGTTCAATTGTCACTAGGGTTGTTGAATGCATTATTAGCAGGACCCTTGTTCTTAGTGCAAGAACCCAAATGCTCCTGGTTCTATTGGTTCCTCTCTTTTCCTATTATTCTTCAATAATAGAGTGAAAGATGTCCCAATGTGCAATCCATGGGTTCTAAACATGGATAAATTGGTTGTTCCTAACTTCTTCATATATGTTGACCTAACAAGTTATTGGAAAAACATTATTGCCTACTCACCAGATGCATTAGGAAAAAGGATAAGACTGCTCTGGTAACAATTGATAGAGCTAGCTTCATGGAAGAATTTGGCATCTCTAGAGCCATGAGTGTGTGCATAGACCTAGAAGAATACTAAAGGAAATATCATTTGCACAAGAATGTTCTAAAGAAGAATGTAATTCCCAAGCTTATGCCCAAGGAAGGAAGGAGGCCTATACCAATTCTAGACAATGTAAAGGAGCCTTATGACCTAGACACTTTCCATAGTTACTTCAAGTATGCGGTGTATGGTCTGTGTAAAGTGTTGGGATTAGAAGGAGGAAAGATAGTAGCTGAATATTTTTTGATGTTGGCTGTGGATATTCAACATCCTTATGTAAACAAGGAATATGACTACGTGGGTTACATAGTCGACAGAATTAAAAATGAACTGGAGGCTATACAAAACAATCATTCCAAGATTGACTTCAAAAACTATTCAATTATCATGCATCTCATCTTGTTTTAAAATGTTGACCACATAGATAAGGATTTGATCCTAATGAAGGAGGATATGGGTATGTTATGTTAGGGTTTGACAGATCTAGAAAAATATAAGAATAAATATTTATATGCAGAAAACAAAAAGAAGAATAAAACTTAACCCAGATAACACACATATTTAATGTGGTTCACCCAAAAACCTGGGCTATGTCCACCTACACAGTCGTCCAACCTTTCTTATTATCCAGAAAAATAATACACCAACATTACAATGCATTATGCATCTTATCCACTTATAACATGCGTTTTAGGGCAACCTCTAAAATCGACCACAATATCAACACCCACTACATGATCAGTTTCCACAATATCAACAATCTCCCATTTGGAGACTGATCAGGATCCACACCAAACACTCTCCCACTTGGACACTGAAACCAGATGACAATGTAGAATGTGCAACTCCCACTGGATAAAATATTTTTTTGTATATTAACTCCATGATCATTAGTCAAGAAGCCCAATAGAAGCTGAGAAAGAAACCAGCTTCTCCTTGGGAACTACCTTCATGAACATGTTTGCAGGATTGTCACTTGTGTGAATTTTTTCAAGTCGTAATTGGCCATCCTCCAAAATAGACCTTATAAAATGGTACCCAAGCTATATGTGCTTTTTCCTTGAATGAAAAGAAAAATTCTTTGCAAGATGAATGGTACTCTGGCTGTCACTGTACAATGGGTGATCTTCTTGCTTCTAACCCAATTCCTCCAAAAAACATTGTAACTGAATCATCTCCTTGCTAGCTTCCATAGTAGCTACATACTCATCTTCAGTGGTTGAAAGTGCATTAACCTTCTGCAATCTAGAAATCCAACTAAATATAGTACCCCCTATAGTGAAAACATATCCTATAGTACTCCTCCTTGTATCAATATCTCCCACTAGATAAGAATCAAAAAATACAGTCAGAGCAGAACTGGATGCTGCGAAACATAATGCCTTTGTAGTAGTACCTCTCAAATATCAAATAATCCATTTGACAGCATTCTAATGTTCCATACCTAGATTTCTCATATACCTGCTGACAACTCCCACTGCATGAGCAATATCTGTTTGTGTGCATACCATTGCATACATTAGACTGCCAACAACTGATGAATACGAGATGTTAGACATTTTATCTACCTCTTCCTATGCCTTTGGGAACATTTCCTTATTCAATTTGAAATTACTAGACAAAGGTGTACTTACTGCTTTTCAATTTTGCATATTAAATATTTTCAACACCCTCTTTATATACTCACTTTGAGACAAATCCAAGGTTCTATTCTTTCTGTCCTGTGTAATCCTTATACCAAGGATTTTCTTAGTAGCACCCAAATCCTTCATACAAAATGACCTTCCTAATTTCTATTTAAGTTCATTTATTTTTTTCATATTAGACCCAACAACAAGCATGTCATCAACATAGAGTAATAGGATAATGTAACTCCCATTATCCAATCTCTTAAAATATACATAGTGATCAGAATGACATCTATGGTAACCTTGTTCAGTCATGAAACTATCAAATTATAAATACCATTAGCGGGGTTCCTGATTTAGGCCATACAGACTCTTCCTTACCTGCACACTAAATTATCCTTACCCTTGACCTCATATCCCTCTGGTTGCTGCATGTAAATTTCCTCCTCCAAATATCCATGGAGAGAAGTTGTTTTGACATCTAATTGTTCAAGATGCAAGTCATCTGCAAACACAAGCCTTAGTATAGTTCTAATTGAAGTCATTTTTACAATAGGGAGAATATTTCATCAAAATCTATACCCTTTTTCTGTGCAAAACCTTTTACCACAAGTCTGGTCTTATACATTTTCTTTCCTCCATATTCCTCCTTCAGCCTATAAACCCATTTGTTAGGAAAGGCTATGTTTCCTTGAGGTAAAGGGACTAAGTCCCAAGTCTTATTTTTCAACAAGGAGTCCATCTCCTCTTTCATTCCCAGCTTCCACTGTTGTTTGGCATCCACCTGCATTGCTTCTTCATATTCTTATGGTTCACCAGAATCAGTCAATAAAATGGAATACATAAAAGGAGAAAACCTTTTAGGAGGTCTACTTGACCTTGTAGGATTTCTAACACTTACAGGAGTTTGTGGGATAACCTATTGTTGTTGAGCATCAGGTACCAGTGGCATTTCATTTTTAAGAGTCTTATCCAACACTATATATTATTGTTTGACCTTTTCATGCTTCTTTTCCTGCAATTGTTCTTTATACATGACCTTCTCATTGAATATAACATATCTACTTCTAATTATTTTAAGATTTTAAAAATCCCATAACCGATAACCATAGTCATCTACTTCATATCCAATGAAGGTACATTTTTGAGATTTAGCATCAAACTTGATTCTATTTTCTTTATCAACATAGACAAAAGCTTCACAACCAAAAGTTTTCAGAAATGAATAATTTACCTTTTTACCAGTCCAACCTTCCTCTGGAATACCAACATCTAAAGGGGTTGAAGGTCCTCTATTTATCAAATAGACTACAGTGTTTACAGCATCTTCCCAGAAATGAAGGGGCAATCTAGCATGCAATCTCATGCTCCTTGCACATTCCATGATTGTCCTATTCATTCTTTTTGACACACCATTCTATTGTGGGGTTCCTGGAACTATCTTCTGCCTTCAAATTTCATTGATAGAACAATAATATTCAAATTTTGTGCTACAATACTCACCTCCATTATTGAATTTGAGACACTTCAACTTCTTTCCTGTCTCATTCTCAACCAAAGCTTTCCATTTCTTAAATGTTTCAAAAACATCAGATTTTTGTTTTAGGAAATATACCCACGTTTTTCTAGTTGAATCATCTATAAAAATAACATAATAATGAGAGCCACCAAGAGATGATACCAAATCTGTTCCCCATACATCTGAATGCACTAGCTCTAACTTCTCACTCTTCTTTTCTTTCCCAACTCTGAGAAATCTGACTCTTTTATGTTTACCATAAACGCAGTTTTCACAGAACTCTAAATTGATATTTTTCAGTCTTGGCAACATATTTTTAGAGTGAAGGATTTTGATCCCTTTCTCACTAATGTTCCCAAGCCTATGGTGCCACATTTTTGAATATGTTCTTGCAATTTCTATAGTAGCTTTCCCTGCATTAACATTATCAGTAGGAGCTAAGGTAGAATAAGTGTTACCAGTACACAGATATAATGTGCCTATCTTCACACCTTTAGCTACTACTAATGAACCCTTAGTGACCTTCCATACATTTTCTATAAACATGAATATGCAACCTTCACTACCCAGTTGTCATGTAGAAATTAAATTTCTTCTTAAATTAGGGACATGTCTTACCTCCTGCAGTATCCAGTCATTTATATTTGGCAACTTGATCTTTATTTTCCCTTTCCCAACAATAGGACAGGGCTCATCATCACCCAAATATACCTATCCAAAATCACCTTGAAAATAATCTTGAAAATATTTTCTACGGGGTGTAGCATGGAATGAAGCCCCAGAATCAATTACCCAAGAATCATTAACATTATCCAAACATAAGATTAAAGCATCCTATAAAGTATTACTTGCAACATTAGCTTCCTTACTGTCATCTTCATTTATGTCTCCTTGTTTGTTTTTTCGAGACCAATAGTCTTTCTTCAGGGGACCAGGATTTCTATAGTACCAACAATATTTCTTTCCTTTATATTGAGAACGTCCTTTCTTTGACTTCCCTCATGACTTTCCATACGAAGGGCCTTTTCCTCTTTCACTTGTTCTTCCTTTTTTATCTATGTTTAAAGTGAAAACTGAAGAGGTTGAAGTTTCACCAGTGATTTTCTGTCGCATTTCCTCACTTAGGATAACACCAACAACTTCATCAAATTTCAAAGTATTTGAACTAAAGACAGAGTTGCTTACAGCCATAACCAAGCTATTCCAACTTTCTAGAAAATGACATTAAATTAAGAGAGCCCTAACCTCTTCATCGAATAAAATTTGTACAGATGAAAATTGACTGGTGACTACATTAAATTCATTTAAATGATTGGCTATAGATCCTCCCTCACCCATTTTCATATTAAATAAATACTTCATAAGAAATACCTTATTCGAAGCTGAGGGTTTCTCGTATAACTTAGCCAATGTCTCCATCATATCTATGGTTGTTTTTGCCTTTGATATGTTGAATGTTACAGACGGTGCAAGGAAAAATAAAATAGATCCCAGTGCCTTCCTATCCAAGACCTCCCTGTCCTCTGCTGACATATTTCCCATTTTCTTAGCTTTTCCTTCTAATGGCTTCCACTGGTTCTTTTGATACAGATAATTTTCCATCTACATTTTCCATAACTGGAAACTCTGGCCATTGAATTTTTCAATCTTGAATTTGGAATCCTCCATTGCTCCCACTCAAATCTAAAAGTCCTATCAATCTACAGCAACAAACCTCACTCTAATACCAATTGTTAGGGTTTGACAGATCTAGAACAATATAAGAATAAATAATTATATGTAGAAAACATAAAGAAGAATAAAACTTAACATAGATAACACACAGATTTAACGTGGTTCACCTAAAAACCTGGGCTACATCCACCTACACAGTCGTCCAACCTTTCTTATTATCCAGAAAAATAGTAAACCAACATTACAATGCATTATGCATCTCAGCCACTTCTAACATGCATTTTAGGGCCACAATATCAATATGTTACCCGCCAATTCAACTATGGACAAGGGTATGGGAATGCACCACTTACTCTTCTTCTTTTTTACAATTTTAAAATTGGATTGTAGACCCTATTAGAGACATGCTAGGTGCAAGAAAGGATAGAATCCCTCTCGACCTCAGAAGAATGATTAGACCTCTGCATGCAAATAGTAAGGGGCCTATAAGGCATAATTGGGGAGATGCTTTCCTTTTTGAGAATTTTACAATTATTAGGGTTTATGGGTGTCCTCAACCACCTCACATTTTACCAAAACATGTCTCTCTTAGGGTTGGAATTATTGATTTCATCAGGAAACTAACACCGGTTGACAAGGAATACCTAGGCCCAAAGAAGAAGGGAACTTTTCTACCTAGGTTATGGGTAGTAGGTGATTTCACCATAGGGAAATGGGCTTTGGATCCCATTAATGATTTCTTTAGTTATTACATATTATACACTATAAAGATGAGAATGTGTGATCCTGAGGGATTTGTGAGAGTTAATTTGAAGAAGATGGAAAATGTTTCTTTGCCACTTCATGAGGCATTGCCTGAGGAGGATATTATCAAAAACTTAATTATTGATAATGAGTTGACTAAGAAAAGAATAAAATGGAATGATATCCAAAGATTTGAAATGGAATACAAATAAATGGATCCCTCTTTCCCTATTTTTTTTCAAGAGCTCGGATATTGGGATAAGTTGAAAATATTACTTAAGAAATGTGATGAAATAATGAAGAAGATGTATGATGTGCCTATTGGAGGAGAGGTCAGGGTTAAGCCTGAGGATGTTGAATCATCTCATGAAGATGTGTCATTCAAGAGAGAATTTAATGTGGAAGTAGAGGAGGGAGATGAACCTAAGTCTTCTCAACAGCCAGCAACCAAAAGACAAAAAATTGAACATGCTCCTAAGGTAATGAAAGATACTTCTAAAGTAGTAGTTACTGAGAAAACTCCATATTTCCATGAGATCATAAATTCAATGAGGGATGCTGAAAATCCACTAGAAGGTAAGGGAACTGGGAAATCAATTCTAGCACTGATTAACCAAACATATGATAGACTATTTCTTTCAAACTTGTTCATGCAGGATGATGAATTCATCCAGACGAAGGAGTTCAAGAGTTTTATTTTTAAGTTAAATAAAATAAATTGAAGATCAATTTGGATAATAAAGATGATACAGAGGGAATAAAATGGTAAAATAGTTGTAGGAATATGATCCTGATAGTCATACACTATCTGTAGTATAGGAAAGAGAATTGGTGAAGAGAAGTGGTATGCTTTTGCTGCCTAGATGGGATATGCAACCATCTTTCCTAATTGATCAGATAAGAAAACAATCACATCAGATCTTCAAGTCTAATGTTGAGGTTGGGTATTTCATCAAGGCTCAGGTTTTGACCCAAGGAGAAAGACATTGGCAATTTGGTCACTTGCTCCAACCACACAAAATCCAAAGATACTTGACATACAGAATCAAAGGTAGGGTAACAAGCTCATCTGGAATATCTAGAATGTGATTAATGTGGAGATTGGAGACATATTAACCAATGTGTCTATTCTGAACAGAGTTAAGGCAGGGGATTTGGAGAAGAGGGTTGCAGAGACATACAACAGTCTCATCAGGGTATCCAAGGAATATGAGAGGTATCTTATGCTAAATGTTAAGATAGAAGAAAATATCGTTGAGCTAACTGAGAACTTAGCCAATGTGCCTACTATTAGTGAATGGGTGGATGCTTCTATAGAGACCACTGGTGAGTTAATCCCTTCTAATTTAAATGTTTCTATCCCTATTGAGACTGATGAGAGGCTAAATAAGTATGTTGATAAGATATAGGAACTAGAAGAGGAGAAGAATACTTTGGAAATCAAAGTATTGACGAAAATCCTATGGCATGGGGTTGACACCTTGAAGAATAAACTGAGTATTATTCACAGCTCTCATGTATCCCTACAAGTTGCTGAGGGAAAAATGTGCAGAAGTGATGGATTTCTCAAACCCTATCCTTACTCGATGGTCAGGTAGGAACATATAAATGGAGAAGCTTGCAGAAATTTTGGTATACAGACCTTCTCTGCCTAACAAGATTGTAGAAACTAAGGATATGGTGGGTACAGTTAGTACATTAGTGGCTTTCTTCACAAGTAAAGATCAAATAATAAAAGGGAAACTGTAAATATTTATAGAATCATATAATGCTTATTTCCATAGAATTTATGATAAAAAGGGAAAGTTCAAGGACATGCCTACATGGACAGGGGATTTTGATTTAATTGTGGAGAGCATTGAGACACTATTGAATTTAACAAAGGATGTTGATACACCTGGCTTTAATGAGGTAATAGATAATATTTTCAAAGCTGAGGTAGATCTTGTTAAGTTTATTTCAAATGCAAGGGCCATAACTGATGCTCATTGGAATGAAATTGTTAGACAGATAGATACTTTCAAATCTTTTGAGTGCCTGACAAATAGGGAATTTTTCAGTTGGGAGATGTAGATGAATAAAAAGAAGGTTGTTTAAGTAGTTGGAACTCACCAATTTTGTCTTTTTGCAGTTGGTTACTGACATGGCACTTGATCTTATTTATAGGGAGAACAATTATCTGAATAGGTACCTGTAGACACCCTAAAATGGACAGGCTTGCGACTTTACATTAAGCACACTAATTTTCATCTATTAATTAATGGTTTCTTAATCATTAATTAATCATCTATTTTCTTCTAAATTCATTTCTCAAATCATCTAATCCAATTCCCAAAATTAATTAAATAATTAATTTTATTTAATTAATTAAGCTTTAATTGATTAATTATCATTATTTAATTAATTAAAATCAATTTCCTATAGTTTAAATTCAAATATTTAAACTTACTAATTAAATTCTTCCAATTAAATTAATTTAATTTCATCAAATAAAGCAATTCTTAATCAAAAAGAATTCAATTATCTCACATGTTGAAAACAATTATTAAATAAATGAATTAAATACTCATTTATCTTCAAAGAGATAAATCCAATTACATCACATGGGTTACTCCACCCATCTCTCCAGTCCACATTGGTAACTTCACCCACCTCTTCAGTTCAAAAAGGTAACTCATAATTAGCTCCTCAGTTAACCAAACTCTATCTCCTCTTAACCAAATAAAGAGGTGGAGTTTACTGAGGATCTCTCCTGTTCCTTTTGATCTCAACCGTTCATCTCCCCATCTCTGGGATTGATCTCAACCATTCATTTCATCATCATTTCCTATATAATAAACCCTTCATAACCATTTGAAGGATCCAAGATTTCAAGCTTACATGCGCCATTACTCTATCAGGTTGGTTCAAGCATCAAGCCTTCTTGCGATCATACATCTAGGATTTCAAGCTTACAAGCACCATTACTCTATCAACATTCAAGCTATCTTACGATCACCCACACATTTCAAATATCAAATTCTTGACGCTTCTCAAGTCATAGACGCTGCCCCGCCAATACTGAGCATCAAGAACAGCATTTCGAAAGGAGTAGAGAGAAACAATAGAAGCTTCAAGCATCGAAGGGTTTGCATTCGTTTGTCTTCCTTTCTCTTTTTTGTACATTTTATTGCTCACATTTTTTTTATTCATTTAGTAGTTATTGCGTACTTGATTTGCATTCACTTGTGAACCTTTGCTACTAACCCCCGCCCTTGGAAAGCTGTGGGAAACTGGAGAGAGAGGCGTACATTTTGGTGAACCTAACGTGAACAAATAGCCTAAATATTTCTTGCAGACGAAGAAACAAATAGATCAACCACGTCCGTACGGTCGTAAATTTAAAAATCAGACTTTTCTTCGACATCTGTACTATTTCGCAATCGCCTGTATTCTGCCGCAATCGTTCATACTGTGCCGCAATCGACTGGTTTAATACCACAATTGATTGCAGGCTTTCACAGTTATTCTCACCATTTTCTTGTCTCTGACTTCTAGCATTTTACCACAATCATCCGATCCATGCCGCAGTCGTCAGGATTTTATCGCAATCGCCATAATTCTGCCGCATTTGTCTGATCCATGCCGCAATTGACAGCTTTCTACCGCAATCGCAGTTTAATTACCGTAATTGATAGCACTTTGCCGCAGTTGAGAGTTTATTACCGCAATCAACAGAATTTTACCGCAGTTGCAGGAAGATTGCCACAATCGCAACAAATATTGCAAATATCAGATCCAAGTCTTCTGCCCATCTGTTGTTTAATTAACATTCTTCGTGGTTTCTGTGCAGGATTGGATCAAAGTCATCAAGGACAGAGGAGGGTAAGTTTTGGTAAGCACCATTTCAATTTCTTCAAAGTTCTCATTTTGCAAATAATCCTTTGTTGGTACTAACTTGTTTAAACAACACAAACTAAAAGGAATTCATTTGTCGATTTGGGGCTTAAAACAAACAGTGCTTGCAATACATATCACACCTCATATTTCAGATTTGGGCTTAAAATTGACGTGAGGCTTAAAATTGAACAAGGGCAAAAAATCTTTCAGTTTGGTGCTTTAAAAATTGAACAAGCAAACAACACCTACTTTTTTGGGCTTAAAATTGGACATTCGTGCTTGTATGGTGTTATAGCTTAGTTCACATTTCACAATTGGAG
>MU225231.1:2361369-2385365 GCA_018584345.1 Thuja plicata
GTGTGTGTGTGTGTTTGGATGTCCTTATTGATCCCATTTGAATAACTCGGGTGGACTAAACAAAGGTTAGTGAAAGGAGATGACTTGGTTTGGACCAATGGAACTACAATGATAGTTTTAAAAAATCTAGAATGAGAAGTATACACACCATCTAAGGAGCAGACATCGACATGTTTATCGATATAGGATTGATCTTCTAGGTTCATGTAGTTGAATATGTCATGTATGTTCATGGTACTAATAGATCTAGGGGAATACCTAAGGGTGTCATATTAAAGGTTTTGAAGGGATTCCCACTCATACTCATGACAATTGGTCATCCTAGAATGCTCATCATGTATCTCATCTCCCACAAAATTCAGGATTTCTTGTCTAAGGGACAATTTAGAGATTGTGGTTTCCAATTCTTGTGGCAATGTTTGTGGAAGTATATTACTGATTTGGGCATGTTCATGATCTTTCCCCTAGTTTGGATTATGTTTTCTTGAACACCTTGAATATCCACCCTTGTTCTAGATTGATCATAACCAATTCCTCTTTACTCCTTTGAGCAGGAAGCATTGATAGTTCTACTATTCCTTGTTGTGTTGCCCCTAAGCATGTGGTTCCATTATATCTAAACTGTTGTAACATAGTGTATCTAGGTCCATACTGATTCAAAGGAAACTATGCTAATGGTATTTCTTGAGGCTCTTGGTATAACCATGTGTTAATATTAGAATCAAATGAATCTTACTAACTCAAATCACTCCATTTAACAAATGTTGTGGGTGGGCATCTGAAAAATAACTAGCTCTAGTTTTGCTACTATCTTTGGATTACCATAGCATCTTAGTGACAAAGGTCTTTTAGTAATGGTAAAGGCTTCCTCATAGTGATATTCACCACATCATTTGTCTTGGACTAGTATTTAAATTCCCATCCTTGGTATTTCTTTGGGAATTGTACCAGAAGTAGAAGGCACATTAAATCAGTTAGTGGATTGTATTGTCATTGACGTCAACTTGATATAATCTAATCAGTTATAATCAGAGTGTCAAAGACTTTAGAGAATCAAAGAGAAAAGGATTATTCTTTCTGTAATGCATAAAATAAAATCATTCACAATATGACTTCAAACACCAACGGTCAGTGGACACTGACGGATAGAGATCACCAAAAGTCAAGTCATAGTGATGCCCAAGCAAGAACACCGACAAGAATTACCTATGAGTAGAATCACAAGCATAACCGATGACAAGAAACATAGTGTAAACTGACGAAGAAGCCCGAGGAGAACTGGAGTTTTGAACAACACTATCAAAGAGTTAAACACCAAAATTAACTTGAGTTCAGAAATGAAAAAATATCTAGCTGGCAGAGCTAAATATAGAGTTAACTGGTAGTTATCTTTGTTTTCATCCACAAGATAAAGCCAGAGATAAGTAATGGATTTAAAGTTGTTTTGTCCAATTGGCAAGAAGATCTCAATAAGATAAAATAGGAATTTTTCTTTAAATCTAATTGGCGAGAATTGTGGATCACACCCAGATCAAGAAAATCAAGAACCTAACAACGGTGATATCATATCTATAAAGAGACAACTCAATTCATTAAAAATTGGTGTGGTGGGTGAATGAATAGAGGATTATAAAGAGAAACTTCATACAGTCTTGATCAACAAGCTAGGGAAAGAGCTAAAGTTTTCTGTGGACACCGAGCAATAGAGAAAACCATCATTGAGTAGAATCAAAGTGGAGAAAAGGTATAAACTGAGATATATTGATCAGAATAGTTTTATGATATTACAATAGATCTGAAAATCTACAAGTATAAGTTGTATATATGAGCAAATCATATTTTTTTAGTTTAACCATTGATTCAGAAAGTCTCTTAACCAAGCGGGATTTAAAGATCCTTTCTATATTGAGATACATCCCAAGGAGTATCAAAAATTTTGTTCATGAAGATAGCATGAGATGCCAGATACCTATTGATAGTCCAAGTGAGTTTTTGATCAAGGAAGGTAGCATAGAGATGCCTGATATCAAGTGACAGAATAAACTTTTAAATCCTCTACCAAGGTCACACCTAACAGTGTGTTTGTAACCTTTAACAGGGTTGGCTCTTCATCGAGCTCACTTTAGAGGAGTGAAAATTTTGGGTTACTGGTCCCATGTGGTTTTTCCCTTAATAGGGTTTCCACGCTAAACATCCATGTGTCAATGTGTTTATGAGTCATTAATTTAAGTGTTTTGCATTACACTTAACTTAATTGGATTGATCGGTATACTCTAGATAATTTAATGTCTTTCGATAAATTAACAAACTACTATTCGGTAAACATGCAGTTGATGGTTTTACAAAGCATTCTGAGCAGTAGTAATTTGATAAAAGTATTTGGAGGCATTCATCTTATAGGACTGGAGATAACTAGAGGCTTAAAATTGTGGTACTAAATTTTTGGGTTGATTATTGGAATATTTTTGAGGCCACTGATTCACACCCCCCGCTTAGTTATTACTAACAATTGGTATCAAATCTTGTGTTCTTAGAAAGGGAGTTTAACAGCTCAAGAAAAATATCACAAGATGAATAGACGAGATGTGCCCAAGTTGAATAAAGAAAACTTTGCATCATGGAAAAGTAGAATAAAACTCCACCTATAAAGTATTGAAAATGATATTGTTCAATACTTAGATATTGAATATGTGTTTCCTACATGACCTCATACTCTTGAGAAATTAAGAGTAAAGCATGGGCATAACTGCATGATGATAGAACTTGCATCATCACTCTATGATGCTGATTTTGAAGATGTCAAAACCTACACCTCTGCAAAGAAAATGTGGGATAAGTTGAATTTGGTACATGGAGGAGACGCCAATGTACTAAGAGCAAAGGCAAAAAGCCTAAGAGGGAGGTTTGTTGACCTAATGATGAAAGAAGGAGAAAACATTACTTAGCATAGACATAGAATCAAAGAGGTAGTAAATGCTATCCGAGGAGTTGGAGGTGTACTTGAAAAGGAGACAGTGCTAAGAAAAATCTTAAGAACCTTATTGCATGTTTATGCTATTAGAGTTTATACTATTCAAGAAATGAGAACAATTGAAAACAATGCAGTTACTCTAGATAGTCTGATTGGTAGACTAATTTCATTTCAAATGAATAACTTTGACAATAGTATCTTACCATCTATAGAATCTACATTCAAATCTTCTCTAAATATAAGTAACTCAAGTCATAGACATGCTATTAGAAATGATAGTGACAATGATAATGAGGATCAAGGACTTGATGAAATTGAAGCACTAATGGCCAAAATATTGCAGAGAGGAAAAGGTAGATACAAAGGTAAATTACCACTTGTATGTTTCAATTGTAAATAGGTTGGACACTTTGTTGCAAGATGTCCAAATCGAAGAAAAGATGATAGAGGAAATGAAAGATCATATGAGAAGAAGTTTGATAAAGGTGAAAATAGAGATTACCGAAGCAACCGACAATCTGACAAGAGAGATACCTGAGACTACAAGGACAAAGGGAAGAAAGCTTGTTACCGAGATGACAATAGAGCTGATGACACCGACACCAAATCAAAAGAAGACATCAAGATGGTATTTGTATCCATGAAGGATGATTCAGATGAAGATGAAGAAAGGTATGTAGAAACTGAACTCATATCTAAAGTTAGTAAGAATGATGTCTGGATCATAGATAGTGGCTGCACTCACCATATGACTGAGGATAAACAAAAGTTTGAAACTTTTGAATACTATAATGGTGGTTTAGTGAGAATGGGAAATGATACACCTTGTCCAGTTGAAGGTAAAGGAACCATAATGTTGAATAACCTGATAAAATGTGAAAATTCCTACTGGGTAAAAGGACTGAATTATAATTTATTAAGTGTTTCACAGCTAATCAATTCAGGTCACAGAGTAGCATTTGAAAATAAGAAGGAAAATATCTACAATGAATCAGAAAGATTGATTGGTACCGGTGAGCAGACAAAAGGTAACCTTTTCTATCTTGATGACACTAACACCACTTGTTTAATGGCTAAAAATAAAGACATATGGTTGTGGCACAAAAGATTGTGTCATGTGAACTTTGACAACATGATAAAGATAAGCAACAAAAGGAATGTCAGAGGCTTACCGAGCATGACTAAACCCAAGCATATCATGTGCAAGAATTGTCAAAAAGGTAAGATAAAAAAGTCTAGTTTCAAGAGTAAAACCCATACATCTACTTCAATTCTAGAATTAGTCCATACAGATCTATGTGGACCCATGAGGACAAAGAGCTACAATGGAGATAGGTATTTTATTCTCTTTTTTGATGATTTTTCTAGAATGATGGAAGTCATGTTTTTAAAAGTTAAATCAAAAGCATTTAAGATGTTTAAATGGTATAAAGCAATGGTTGAAAAATAAAGTGAAAAGAAATTGAAATGCTTAAGGTCAGATAGAGGAGGCGAATTTACTTTAGAAGAATTCACTGACTATTGCAATGAGCACGGAATTAAAAGACAGGTTTCTACACCCAGAATACCACAGCAAAATGGAATTGTTGAAAGTAGAAATAGATCAATAGTTGACTGTGCAAGAACATTGATGATTGAGAAAAGCATCACTCAAAATTTCTATAGGGAATCTGTCAGTACTATTTTCTACACACTAAATAGATTACAATTGAAGAAAGACACAAAGAAGACACCCTATGAACTTTGGTATGGTCATACACCCAATGTAAGTTACTTTAGAATCTTTGGTAGTCAATGTTATATACTAAAGGATGATAGAAATGGAAAAATTGACTACAAAAGTGAAGAAGGTGTCTTCTTAGGGTATTCAACCAAAAGCAAGGCTTATAAATGTCTTAACAAGTCATCTAAAAAAATCATTGAAAGTGCAAATGTGAAAATTGATGAATTTGCAGAAAAAGAATGATAAGAAAAGCAAAAAGGAAACAGAGGACTACAACAGGTTTGTTTATACAAAACCTGATACTCTACCTGAGCAATAGTGTGTCACTCCTGAGCATTAGAACATTGAACCCGATCATTAGGCTTCAATTACCGACAATCAGGATAATCCTCAAGATGATGTTCCGAAAATTGGAGATGAGAATTAAGGTGAAGAAGATGATCAAAATGATGAACATAGAGTTGAACCAAAACTTGCCAATTATGTCAGAAGACATCATCCATAGAATCAAATCATAGGAGACAAGAAGGCTAGAACAAGAACAAGAAGTAAGTCACTTAACACCAGATGTTGACTTTGTGATTTTGAGTCTAAATCTGTTAACAATGCACTTGAGAATGAAGAATGGGTCAGTGATATGAATGAAGAAATAGAACAGATTGAGAAGAACAATACATGGACACTAGTACCAAGACCAGATGAAAAGAATGTCATCAATACCAAATGGATATTCAGAAACAAGCTGAATGAGAATGGAAAAGTCACTAGAAACAAAGCAAGATTAGTATGCAAGGGATATGCACAAGAAGAAGGTATTGATTATGGAGAAACCTTTGCACCCATTTCTAGACTAGGATTTAGAATCTTACTTTCTTATGTTGCATTTAAAGGATTCAAGGTATACCAAATGGATGTCAAATCTGCATTCCTAAATGGAATACTAGAAGAAGAGGTATACATTGAACAACCATAAGGGTTTGTTGATCCAGACAAAAGAAACATGGTATGTACACTACATAAAGCCTTGTATAGATTGAAACAAGCACTGAGAGCCTAGTATGAAAAACTTCACTCATATCTCATTAGCATAAAATTTGTTAGAACAAGTGAAAATAGCAATTTGTACTTAAAAGAAGATATCGATGGTAATATTCAGATTTCTAAAAATTTTATTGATGATATCATTTTTGGGGGACATGAATTATTATGCAAATCCTTTGCTAATTAAATGAGCAAGGAATTTTAAATGTCTATCTTTGGAAAGATCAAATTATTTCTTGGTCTATAGATTCTTCAACAAGATGCAGGCATATACATCACTCAGTCCAAATACATCAAGGAAGTGTTGAAGATATTCAAGATGGAAGATTCCAGACCAGTTGGAACACCTACGGCTACCTAATGTAAGATGAAAAAAGAAGACAAATCCAAGGAGGTAAATCAGACCTTATACAGATCAATGATTGGCAAAGTGATGTATGTTGTTCACACTAGACCAGATATAGTACACATAGTTGGAATAGTTGCAAGATTCTCTGATAATCCCAAAGAATCACATATGACTGTTATCAAGAGAATTCTAAGATATCTGAAGAACACCAAGGACTATGGATTATGATACAAAAGAGAAAGAAAATTCAAGCTACAAGTCTATACAGATGCTGATTGGGCCAGAAACATTGATGACCGAAAGAGTACAACTGGAGAAGCATTCTTCATGGGTGACAGACTTGTCACATGGATAAGAAAGAAGCAAGGATGCATCTCTTAGTCTACTGCAGAAGCAGAGTATGTGGTTCTTGCTACAAATTTCTCTAATATTGCATGGATCAAACAATTGCTGGAAGGTATGCATATGAATATTCTTGAACCACTAATTATCTATTGTGATAATACCAGTACAATTAACATTTCTAAAAATCCATTCATGCATGCTAAGACTAAGCATATTTCTACAAGTATCACTATCTAAGAGAAAAAGTGCAAGCAAAGGAAGTGATACCAGAATATGTTCAATCAAAGGACAAATTAGTTGACATATTCACAAAGCCATTACCGAAGGATACATTTGAGTATCTGAGATAGAGAATAGGGGTGCAACCCTTGTCTATCGGTCAGTAATCTGACTAGGAGGTTGCATCAGCCTATACCAAATATAAAGATCAATCATGTTGATGCAAACACTGAAATGGAAAGAAACAGATACATCTGTACATTGCAAGGTACATATTTGCACCAAAAACCAAAGACATTGTATTGTTGATGGATAGGGAAATTCAAGGAATATATTATGCAAAGGGATGGAACATGATATAGATGGTAAAACAAGGAGAAGTATTTTTGTTTGGCATTGTTTTCAAAGGGAGAGATGATTCCATTATCATACAAAGGGAGAGAATTATCTCATCATCATCAGGAAGATATTTGCATTATCAAAGGGAGAGATGATTCCATTATCATATAAAAGGAGAAATGATCATAAAGGGAGAGATATGATAAAGGGAGAAATTATATCATTATCCATGAAGGTAGAAGTTCTTGAGAATCAGAAGGAAGAGTTAATCAATATTCTAAGGGAGAGAAATTGATTACATATAAAATATCCATCTAAGGGAGAGAAGTAACAAAGGGAGAGAGTTCAGACAAAGAGAAAGATTGTTGTCAAAAGAAAAAGAGATTATCAAGAAGAGGAACAGTCAAGGAAGAGAAAATATCAGAACAGAGATATCAGATGATACATCTATCCAGAGAAGGGATTGAAGATTGAAGACAACCACTCTGCATGAAACAAATCTAATCTATTTTTGAGCTTACTAAGAGCCAGACATTTGTAATAGTTATAGTAGGAAAGCTTGATGAAACTATATATTTCATAATGTATTAGTGATAGTATAGTATGATAATGTAGTATGTTTCCATCAATGCCAAAGGGAAAGATTGATGACATGTAACTGATTGAATGTTTGAAGATATTAAGTTGATCACAGAAATGCAGAAGGATAATGCAAGACATTAAATCAGTTAATGGATTGTATTGTCATTGATGTCAACTTGATATAATCTAATCAGTTATAATCAAAGTGTCAAAGACTTCAGAGAATCAAAGAGAAAAATATTATTCTTTCTATAATGCATAAAAGAAAAGCATTCACTATATGACTTCAAACACCGATGGTCAGTGGACACCGATGGACATAGATCACCAAAAGTCAAGTTGTAGTGATGCCTGAGAAAGAACACCGATGAGCATTACTAACAAGAAGAATCACAGGCGTAACCAAAGGCCAGAAACATAGTGTAAACTGATGGAGAATCCCAAGGAGAACTGGAGTATTGACTGATGCTATCAAAGAGTTAAACACTGAAATTAACTTGAGTTCAGAATTGACAAAATATCTAGCTGGCAGAGCTAAATATAGAGTTAACTAGTAGTTATCTTTATTTTCATCCAAAAGATAAATCCAGAGATAAGTAATGGATTTAAATTTGTTTTGTCCAGTTGGCAAGAAGATCTCAGCGAGATAAAATGGGACTTTTGCTTTAAATCTAATTGATGAGAATTGTGGATCACACCAAGATCAAGAAAATCAAGAACCTAACAATGGTGATATCGTGTCTATAAAGAGACAACTCAATTCATTACAAATTGGTGTGGTGGGTGAATGAATAGAGTATGCTGAAGAGAAAGTGATGAAGAGAAGCTTCATATAGTTCTGATCAAAAAGCTAAGGAAAGAGCTAAAGTTTTCTACGGACACCGAGCAACAGAGAAAAGAATCACCGAGCAAAATCAAACTAGAGAAAAGGTATAAACCAAGATATATTGATCAGAATAGTTTTATGAGATTACAATAGATCTAAAAATCTACAAGTATAAGTTGTATATGTGAATAGATCATATTGTTTCAGTTTAACCATTGATTCAAAAAGTCTCTTAACCGAGTGGGATTTAAAGATCCTTTATATATTGAGATACATCCCAAGGAGTATCAAAAATTTTGTTCATAAAGATAGCATGAGATGTCAGATACTTATTGAAAGGCCAAGTGAGTGTTTGATCAAGGAAGGTAGCATAGAGATGCCCGATATCAAGTGATAGACTAAACTTTCAAATCCTCTAACAAGGTCACACCTAACAGTGTGTTTGTGACCTTTAATAGGGTTTCCTCTTCACCGATCTCACTTGAGAAGAGTGAAAATTTTGGGTTACCGGTTTCAAGTGGTTTTTCCCTTAACTGGGTTTCCACATTAAAAATCCATGTGTCAATGTGTTTATGTTTATGATTCATTACTTTAAGTGTTTTTCATTATACTTAACTTAATTGGATTGATCAGTATACTCTAGATAATTTAATGTCTTTCGGTAAATTAATAGACTGTTATTTGGTAAACATATAGTAGATGGTTTTACAAAGCATTCCAAGCAGTAGTAATTTGATAAAAGTATTTGGAGGCATTCATCTTATAGGACTGAAGATAACTAGAGGCGTAATATTGTGGTACTAAGTTTTTGGGTTGATTATTGGAATATTTTTGAGGCCACTGATTCACCCCCCCCCCCNTTCCCCCCCCCCCCCCCCCACTCTCAGTTATTACTAACACTTCTATAATGATTTATGTACCTTGATAAGTAAACTTGATACATTGATGATAGGTAGATTGTACAGCTTGCATTTCATGGATCCATGGTCTTCCTAGTAACATATTGTATCCTACTTCAAGATCTATGATTTGGAATGGAGTGCTCTTCACTACTGGTCCTATCTTGATAGGTAAAATAAGAACACCTCTGGATGATCTTTCCTCTTCATCATAATCTCTAATATTGATGCATCTAGTGATATCAATTCTTGACTTTGAATATCCCAAGGTCTCTATTACTTTTAGAGTACAAATGTTTAATCTAGCCCCGGTATCAATGGGGACTTGTCTGATTGTGTGTTTATGCAGTTGGAAAAGAAAATGTAAGGGATCATTTTGTAGAGGTTTATGCGAAGGAATGTCTTGGTTAGTCAGTGTGGCATGTTAATAGCAGAAATATAATTGACCATAGTTTGGAGATTCTTAGGAGATATGTCCCTAGGGACACAAATATTTTGAAGGGCCAAGTCCAAAGCTTGATTGTGTTTAGGGGATATTTGCAATAACTCAAAGATAGAAATTTGAGCAGTGGTGTGCTTGAGCTTATTCACCAAACTAAGTTGTGTATTAGGAAGTTGTGGAGAAGTTGCAGGTGTGACAAAAGTGGAAGGTAACCCTTGTAATACAACCTTGGTGTGGTAGGTAGTGAATTTTAATTTAGATTTATTATCTCTGATATTAATGGTTGCAATCTTCCATTCTGCAAGGTTAAGCAATTTATCATGTTTTCAGAGGTAGTGTAGGTATAATTGACTTGTTTTGAGTGTCCATCTGATGCAGGGGTCTTACCTTTATTATGAGTTTGCAAAGCATCTATTTAAATTGCGTGATCCATGTTTCCTTTGTGTTGAACATTAGTAACATCACTTATGCATTATTCAATTAAGTCTTGAATAGCATTCTTCAGAGGATAATAGTTTGATGTTTTGTGACCCTTAACATGGTGATATTCACATAAATCATTGTCATTCCACCACTTAGTTTTAACAACACCATGATCACCTTTTCTTATCTCAGGTAAGGTGATAAGATTACTTTGGATTATCTTTTTAAGTGCTTCTTAAAGTGATTCCCCTAAGGGTATATATTTGTGGTTTGGAAAAGGAGTCATTTGTTGATGTTGAACATTAGGTTGGGGTTAAATAAGATTATCCATTTGATAATTTGACCCTTTCATTTGCACTTGATAATTTTCCAAGGGTGTATGTGTTATAGCATTTTGACTCAATGTTGATATCTCCTCCAATAAGATCTTAGGTTGCACATAGTTGACAGTCTTAACATCAATGATGTCATCATTGGTAACATTCTTGTTTTTATTCCACCACTTTGGTTTATCATTAAAACTCTTGGTAGTGTTTGACTGATTCGGATCAACAAGGATCCCTCTCTTGATTAAGTTTTTCTCACATCAAATTCCTCATTCAATTAACTGATTGAAATTTAGAGCAAGTTGTATTTCTATAGTGTATGACATTTCTAAGACAAGGTTATCAACAAACATGAATATAAGGTCTTGTTCAGGAACATCATATGGGATTTTTTTAGTTGTACTTCTCCATGTTTGCAAGAATTTAGAGAAGGACTCACCTTCCTTTTGTTTGATATCGGATAGATCTTTAATGCTAACCTTGTGTTATATGTTGTAATGGAAATGAGCAATAAATATTTCAGGTAGTTTTCCCCAAGATTGGATACCATGAGGTAAGTGAGAAAACCATTCCATTGCTAGTCTGGCCAAACTCTGGGGGAATAATCACATAAGATATGTTTCATCATGTGCTACCTCAATGCAACTAGTAAAGAACTCCCTAATTTGTTCCATGAGATTTGTGTTTCCTCTGTACTTACACAATTTGGGCACTAAAAAGTGTGCAGGAAACTGTAGACATCCAAAAATGTCTTAATTCCTCTATTAATTAAATTATCAATTTAATTAATTCACTTAGCCTTTTTAAAATTAAATAAATTGTGTATTTAATTTTAAGCATTTTCCTCTATTATTTAAATAAATATTATTATTTATTTAGATAATTCATTTTCCTTTTCTCTTTTAAGTTAAACAAATCTTATTTATTTAATTTTGAGCCTTTTTCCTTTATTTATTAAATAAACATTTTTGTTTATTTTATAAATTCACAAATATCTTTCTTCTATTTTCCTAGTCAATCATGTGCAATCACATGGATCAACTCCAAAATTTTGAGCTTGTGACACTTGGCACATATCTCTTCATTTGGCTTTTACTTTAAAA
This sequence comes from Thuja plicata, assembly GCA_018584345.1. NCBI lineage: Eukaryota > Viridiplantae > Streptophyta > Pinopsida > Cupressales > Cupressaceae > Thuja > Thuja plicata. The sequence continues at coordinate 2,372,958 of MU225231.1, forward strand.
GTCAACCACCTCTCTTTAACCACTTAATCCTAGCCACTCATTCCTTTTGCCTCTTAATCTCCTTTCACCCAAGTCAAACCCTACCTAACCTTTAGTCTTAGCCACTCATTTTCCACCACTTAATCCTAGCCCTTCATTTTTCATGCCAAGTCCATAAAAGGAGGCCTCACTCCTCATTTTCAACTAGTGAGTGTGAGCATTTTGAATCTAGTAAATGTAAGCATTTTGCATACTTGAACACTTGAGCACTTGCACACTTGAGCACTTGAGCACTTTAGTTTTCATACTAGTTTAGTTTTCATTTCAAATCTAGATATTACATGTTAGGTAATGGAATCAATATGAGTTTAGTTGATCTTGCATTTTCATCCTAGACTTGCTATTGCATTCGCATTCATCATTTTATGAAGATTGGGGCAAGTTCATCTTACTTTTTCTCAATCCTTCACCATCAATCATAGTGGATTTATTGCATTGTGTTGAGAGAGCACACCCACAAATTCTCTAAGATAAAATCACATAAGGTTGATTGGGTGTCATTTTTTTATCTCATCGGAGGTTGTAGTGAAAATCTAGTTGTATTTCAAGTTATTAGCATCCTTTGATTACTTTGTATCTCTTATGTTTGCATTCTTTTGCTTGTTGTGTGACTGCAGGTATTTTCATTGCATATATAAATAGAGGCATGTTTAGCGAGTGATCAAAAGGGTAAGGGTATAAGTCCTCTATAGTATAGGACTTAGTCTATCCTTGATTTTGAATGTCCAAGAACTGGATTTGCAACATTTTCATTTGTTGTATCAAAATGTCAATTTGGGACTGGGGAATATTTCCAATATTTGATCATGATCCAACACCTGGTATAAGACTTTGTCTTTGAAATGGTTGTGCTAGAATATATGATCTCCTAGGGATATGGTATTGATTTCAAGACATATGTGAATGAGGTACATATTGATTCTTGGGTTTTTGTTAATGTTATTGATGTTAATGTCTTTATTGAAAATAAAATTTAACCCTTGGAGGACGTTAACAAAAAGTAGGACCAACAAAGATTGATCTTGTTTTCTATGATGAGTTATGCCCAAGTGCAGTGGGGATAGATTGAGATGAAAATGGGTTGCAACTTGTTTGAGTATTTGATGTTGCAATTTGAGCACTTGATGGAAAAAGGAATGATGTCATCACTTGAGGTAAACCAAAGATCATTTATGAACTTGTTTGAGCACTTATCATATTTTGGGTAGAAGATGAACTAGCCTTAGTTGAAGAACTCATTCGTGTAGGAGCCTCTTGTGATTTCACTATTTGAGTTGATAGTGGAATAGACATCATCTGGGATATGATAGGATTAAATTGAGAATTCCTAGTTGTACTATGACCTGATAATGGATTTTTCGGCCATATTGTGGAGATATCAAACCCATACGAAAGTTTGACTCCTTTGTCTAATAACATTGCTAAGATTCTTTCAGGATTTATTTCCACTATAGAATCTACAAATCGTGAAGAGTAGTCATGTTTTTCTATGTCTTCTAATTCTTCTTCTATGACATCTTGAAAACTAGTTGATCTACATAAGACATGTGAAGTTTTAGGGACATTTTTAGTATACAAAGAAGGATCCATATGTGTAAAAGGGTCAATTTCTAGTTCCTCTTCCCATGGAGGGAAAGGGTTGACATATGATTCCTCTGGTTCATTTCTAGTCTATGACCTAGTAGTTGGTCCTCTATAAGGTGTAAATGACATTGTGATATCCAAGATTTAACCACGATGAGTGACGTAAAACAAACAAAAGGGACAACCTCTCAAAGAGAGTTCTAGCTCCTATTTAACAAAGGTAATTCTAAAAATAGACTTCAACTTCTCTTAATCTCAGATAATTGATGATGATAAGTATGATCTGACTCCTGTTTGAGATGAGACAAGGTCATTATAAAAGAGTGATAAGACTGAGATAATGAGATCAAGATAATCTAATCTAAAGCATTGAATTATCCATGCTAAATAATAACTAAACCAAAAAAGAGGGGTAATCCTAAATGTTTGAGATTTCATTGAACCTTTTTTATCTCCTAAAGTGTACACATTGATCTTTCACACAACTCAGAATACTTTCCAAGGTTCTAGAGTGATAAAATAAAGTACTCTGACAGAGGAATTCAGACTATTTTGACAAAATGATCTCATTATTATTCTGGTCAATTGCGGCAAACTTATGGCAATTGTGGAAGAATGCATAATCAATTACGGAAAATGTATGGAAATTGTGGTAATAAACATAGAAATTGCGGTAATAAATGAATCAATTGTGGTAATACATAGTCAATTCTGGAAAACTTCTATCAATTGCAACAAAATATGATAGTTTGAAAATTGGATTGCAAATTTGAAGTTTTCAAATAAAAAAGACTCTGGAACAGTGAGGTAATATATATTCTAGAGCAGAGTGTTGTTGACATCCTAGACACTTAATATGTTTGACTCAATTGTAACAAATTTTTCAAGAAATTTGTGGCACACGCATAGAAAACACACAACAATAGTTATCCTTGTCTCTATTCCTAGACAATGAGTGTATGTTTTATAGTCTTGAAAAAGACTTGGTTTTCACTGGTAAAGCATAGATATAGAGAGAATCAGACAAGATTATCCAAAGGAGTTGACTCAGTATTCAAAATATTTTCCCACAACTTGGTATCTCTTCCCCTCATAGAGTAGTTTCACCCCTGAGAGGGTGCCTGTGTTTTTGCATTTCCCGAGAGGTATGAAGAATACGGTTAAAAGAGACTACGCAATGAGACCTCCAATATCATATTATCAACTTTAAAATGCTCAAGGAGATTACATATAGTTATTTTATTTAGGAGAGAATCTTCCCCCTCCTTGCACAAATATTATGAATACTTTTGGAGGTGAACCGAGTATGCAACCACTCTAAGGAGTCTAGTAAGGGCTTCCATTCGTACAACTCCCCATAGTCTTGCAAGAAGGACTAAGGCCTATAGCCCTATGAGTATTCTGATATTGCATTCCTGCAATAAGGATTGAGGCCTCTCAGCCCTACGCATACCAGAAGATATTGTGTTGTAGTCCTGTAAACAGGGTTGAGACACGAATCCCCTACTAGCGATAGAATAAACATAATCTTGCAAGTAGGATTGAGGCCTCTTAGCCCTACATCTATCGTATCATTTGAAATAGAAGTAACCACATCCTCCAAGACTTTTGTATCAAGGATACTTTTGGTTATAGTGGATTGGAATGGACAGGTCTTCATGTTCCCACTTGAGTCGTCTCATGAGATTTTTTTCTCAACTGCAGGATCGCTTAAGGAGAATGCATAAATGAAATGGATAACAGATAAGAGTATGGATTTTTTATCACCCTCAAGGGGTGAAATCTTACTCTCCTACCAAGACTACTTTTCTAAAACACAATAAACATGCATTCATTTTAGTCCCACATGCAAAGATTCCTTATTTAAGCAAGACAGAAAAGACAAAAAACAATAGAAAATGAATTCATTTTAGTTTTGTTTTGTCTTTTAGGTTTTAATACCTCCCCTCCTACAAGAAAATTGTTAAAGCACTAGGGTCTTTGACAAGCGTATTTTATTTTTTCTACCACAAGCTAGAAAAGAGGATTAGCAATAAAATGTGATTCTGAAATGTTTGGATTTCTAATAGTGTCAATAGTAATAGTGACCTTATATTTAGCTAAGAAACCCTTAAGAGAATCGATATACCTTCTGAAGGGTTTGATTTGATCTTCAGTTATGATTGGAAGAGTTGTCCTTCATTGTGTGTGATAATAAGTGACTCTTCATTTGAGTGATTTTCGTGACCTAAACCCTTGAGTGTGCCTGCTTATCTTCCTTTCCATCTGTCATTTGTTCTATCCTGCAAATAAACTAAGAAAAACAAGAAAAAATCAGATCTAACAAATACCCAAAACAACACAAAAAGAATAAAATGGAGCAATTGCAAAATAATTATGTTGATTGCGAAATAGTTTCCACGATTGAGAAATTATTTTTTTGATTGCAAAATATGTCTGTCAATTGAAAAATATATCTATCAATTGCAAAATCCTATAGAAAATACAGGCTTAAAAATAAAGAAATCAATTGTGAAAATAAAACTTCAATTGTGAAATAACCAGACATGATTGTGGTAATAAACAATGCAATTGTGAAATACTATATGCAATTTCAAAAAAAAATTGTCAATTGCAAAATAACAGAAAACCCCTGAGAATAAATAAATAAAATGAATGAAAAAATATCAGTACTATGGCTGAGACTGAAGGATTTTTTTGGTTTTTGATATAAGCAGCAGCAAGAGGGTGTCGACCCAAGGTACAATAAAATGCTATCTAGGATAGAATTAACAACATATTAATTCAACCTAGAGAGTAGCATGAAGAAAATTAACCATTTTACCTCTATCAAAAACCAAAAGGAAAAATCTATACCAGCACAAACTTAAAGTATCAAAACCCCACATACAGATAGTATCAAGTTTAAACAGCCAAAAAATTAAAGCATGCTACGCAGGGCTATTAACCAGAATTAAATTATTAAGATAAAAAGTGAAATTAAAAAAACTAGCCCCAGAATAGGGCTTGAAGTCAACAGTGCCACAGATCATATCACCACCTCAGTCTAGCAACAGATTTAATTTCCATCCCATAAGCACTTGGAAAGAAACAGGTCAGCCCACTCTTCGTTTAGAAACTTGAAGAGATCACGGTTTCCTTCAATAGACTCCTTCCCTTCAGAGGCCTTCTCATTCAACAGATAGAGGGTAGTAGAGGAAGCATGCATAACCTTGAGGGAAAATTTGCTAACATTTTCCAGTGTCCTGTTAGTATTGGCCAGGTCCCCATTAAGCTTAGCCACCATATTTTCTAGATTGACAATCTTGTATTTGATTCTTCCCACCAAGCCGCCACCTGTAACACTTTTGGGCTTCTCAGTCATAGTGATTTCTTCAATAGTGGGGGCATTGTCTTCCTTACCCTCATCAGCAATGGGATTTTATTGGTTGTCTGCAAGCATTTATCGAGTTGTAAGTTCACGTCGGATTCACCAAAATGTATGGGGTAAAATTTGCACAAGCTCAAATAGAGAATTACTAGCACTAAACTAATCAAAGAATGAAGTAATAATCAACATTAATCCCCTCAAACAACAAAAATGAAATCTAAGCTATTGGAAATCAAATAAGCTATTAAGTGCAAACCAATAGAAAATTCAAGCCTTTGTTTCTTCTCTCTTCTTCTCTTGAAACGTTGCTTTGAATGGTGCTCAAATTTGATATTGGCAACGCTTTGACTTGGAAGATTTGAGAATATGATAAAATGATTCATGTATACTGATCGCACTTAGCTCCAAAACCTGCATAAAGATTGTGCTTAGAAAATTTGATCTTGATTCACCCTCCTTTCAAATGAAAAAGAAGAATATTTAAATAGAGATTTCAAATTGATTGACGGTTGAGATTGATCCTGTGAAAGTAGATTGAATAGATGAGATAATTAGAGATGGAGTGAAGATGAAGAAATTCCATTTTCGAAGAGAAAAAGAAAGAAGATAATATGAATCAATTTGGAGAAAATTAGTTTCATAAAAGAAATTGTTTTTTTATTAAAAGAATGATTTTCAATTTTCCAATTTTGAGGATAATTAAATGATTTTATTGATTTAAAGCTCTTTTTTATTTTCAGAATTCTTAATTCCTCATGGAAAAAAAAAATTTATTTTTTTGGAAGATTTTAGAATTAAAACTTAATTAAAAATTCAATTTAGAAGAAAGAGGAATTAATTTGAAATGAGAATGAAATTAGATAAAAATTAGTCAAAATGAAATTAAATTAATGTTGGGTTAATAATTCAATTGAGAAGAAATAATTAGCTAATTCAAATAATTATTGATAATTATTTAAACTATGGGAATTTAGAAATTGAACTTTATTAAATAAAAACCAATTAATTAAGGTGAAATTAATTAAATAAGATTGATTATTTAATTAATATTGAGAAATGATGAAGTGATGAAAAGATTGGGACATAGGAGAATTAAGATAATTAATTAAATAATTAAAGAGCTATTTAATTAAAAAGAAGAAGAATTAGTAGTTAAATGTGAACTCTCAAGTCTGTCCATTTTTTTGTGTCTACAAATAATAGAAATTTGCATTTAGCATAGTTCTTCATCAATATCTTACAGCTTAGATCAAATTGCATTTTAATTAGCTTTGCATCATCAATCATATAGCATTTCTCATTTTCTAAGTTGTCACTAGGATCTCTAATGCAGCTGAGAACAATAGTCCTTAGAACTAGAGAGCAATGAGACGCTCAATAGGTTTATAATTTCAATTGATCTAATCATAATTTATCTTTCAATTTGACTTTACTAAATCATTAATAATGTTTCATTAAGTTTGTGTGCAGGTCAAACATACGGACTACACTAGCTCCATAGTTTCTTGATCGGTGAAGAATGGGATCATTTGAAGTTTTCCCTAGCCATACTCTAAAAAGTGTTAAAGGTTTTTTCTCCTCCCTCTTTTGCAGGTGCTAGATTTTTGGGTTCGAACCTTGAAGGTAATTTCCTTAAGGGTCTCCAATTATGTATATGTCTATACAGACAGCCCTGAATTTTATCCAACATTTATCCACGGGCTTTATTTTGGTTAGATAATTACATTGATGTGGTCCCCTTTTTCTCTTTTGGTCGTGAGCTTTCTGTCTTTTGGGACACATGTCATGTCTATAAAACTTTGGAAGAAATGATGTGATTTTTTCTTTTTAGAAACCTTGTCGTTGTGACACATGTTAGGGGAAACCTCTATGCAAAGTTTTTTATCATCCATTATTCCTATGGAGGTGTGTCTAGTGGATCATGTTTGTGTTTCCAGCACACTGATGGTGGTTTCTCTTTTCGGTCAAAGTGATGATAACTCTAAGTGGTCACCTTTCAAACACATGAATTTGATCGAGGGAATATTTTCTAGTTACATCTAGCTTTATAAAGGGGGGAGTTAGTTTTATTGCCAAAGAGATTGAGAGGTATACTTAGGAAGAGACTGATATTTTTTACTAGCAAGACTATTTGTTTTTTATGTTATTTTGAGATACTTACTCGAAAACTTTATTTCTACCATATTTATGTTACTTAAAATTTTGGTTGTGCTCAACTACACCTTTTGAGTTTGGATCAATATTGAATATGTTTGAAATCTATGTCAATGTTGAGTAATAGTTATCTTTTTAGAATATAACATTTATTTATGAGATTAATTTTAGTGATGGGCCATGTTAAAAAATCTTCCTGTTAAAAGAAATTGTGTATCAAAAGATGTTCCAAGTCCGTGATAATGTCAAAAGCAAATAGATGAATAGTATGTCACTGAATGTATTTGTGATCACTTGGGTTTTATAGATGCACCTATGAATAGATTTGAGTATTATAACATGTTTTAAGGATCTATGTATTTTTTTCTCATTTTCAACAATGAAGGTATTATGGTATACTATGTCAATTTGTGAGATGATAATTGCATTATGGTCTACATAGTCTAGATGTTTACATTGATGAATTACTTTGAGTTAATATTGAAATGATTTGGTGTATTACCTTATTATAGCTTCAATTTAGTATTTCTTCCCTTTTCATCTTCCTGTTCATGAAGATTTGGATTCTCAATCCTAGAGGTTGTTCAAATGGTAGCATTTTGGTCTTACGTCATTTAAACTTCCCATAAGGCATGTTACCTTTCTGAGTTACAAAATTTAGAATCAATGTGACAAATGTCACTTGTCCCTTAATTTACCTTTTTCTCTCACATCTCCTATCATGTCTAAATTTATTGAATTCAAATATGTGTTACCAAAATTCAATATATTTACCTAAATCTTACCTATCACTCAATTGTATCCATCCATTTCAAAGTAACCTTTTAATCTTATTAATTATTACCTACCTTCTTATCTTTGCTAATCATATTTTAACCTTTTTATCTCCACCCTTGATTCTTTTGAGGAATTCTAAAAAATAACATTTCCTCCTTCATTTAACCTCCAATAACTCTCTTCATCTAATACATAATCAAAATCATTTAACCACACTTGCAATTTGGGAGAACTATTGTGATCTTTCCTTCTTTCTATCATTTTCATCATGTTGCATCGTAACTACATTAACATCAACCAGCCACACTCCATTCATTTTATGCCATTTTGTTCACGTACTAGATAGATAAGAGAAAATATCATTTCATACAAGATCTTTAAGAATGGGAGAACAATGAAGTCAAACATTTTATGAATGTAATGGTATAGCTTTGCTTATTTTATGTTTTACATTTTATGAAGAAGAGATTTATTGATTATTGTTCAATTAGTTATTATATATAGAGTAGTGGTAGGATTTTAGGTTTTATAAATAGGTTTCAAACTTTGCATTCACATTTTAGCACCCCTAATGGAACTCTTGTTCTATTTTTTCTAAATATTTTTGCAAAATTTTAGTCTTGAAAGCCACAAGTTTTGAATCAGTGCGTCTACTTGAGCTTCCTCGCGAGCAATTTTTTAGTTTCCTTGTTATTGGCACATGTATATGCATATCAATACCTCCACTAATTAATGTCTCTTCTTGTGGATCAATGACTCTACTTAGTTAGGGTTTGGTAATTTGTTTTTATTGGTTCTTTTTTTTGGGAGGTTTTATCTATTTTTCTGGTTATAATTACTTTCTATTTTTAATCTATTTTTTTACAAGTTAAACATTATTTTCTAAAGGTTTGAAAATACATTATTGTAGGGTATGTGGATCAACACCTTTTCTCAAAAATTGACACCTTTGGCATTTAGCACCTGCATTAATAGATTGGTGCCTCTACTTCTAAAAACTTGACATATTTATGGTAGTAGAATTTATAACTTCTTGTTTGTGATTTCTTGATTATATCACACCTTGATTTCATAGAGTTAACAAAAAAATTATGTTTATGTGATTTCAAGATTATCTCACGCTTCAATTTCATAAGGTTAATGAATGATTGTCTTGTGTTTTTGGTGCACTTGCACACTTTTTGTTACCAAAGTTCATTGTTATAAAATATCCTCTCCTCTTTCCTTCACAACTCTTGAGTGCATGAGAAATCAATTAAATTTCTTATTTTTTAGAGAGGTGTTCCTAAGAACACCTGTTCTTAAGGGGATGACCTCACACAGATAACTCTAGCAAGCTATATAAAGGGATGGAAGTGAAAGATCGAGTTCAATCCTATTATTTTGTGGAAAAGAATTTTCTTTGTGTTCCATGATGATGAAAGATTGGGTGAGGATCTAGGCTTTGTTTCAGAGAGCATCAAACACATACTAGGTCTCAGCATGTAAGTCATGCATCAATGTTCTTGGAGCCCTTACTACACACCTCTTATTTTTATAGGGTTGACCTATCAAAATTATTGGATTAGTGCAAGGGTATATGATTTTATCCTAAAGATACTCAACATTTACCTCCTCAATAATTTATAAATCCCTTAGTTATAAGGTTTCTTCAAGACCTTTAGGGTAAGAGAAAAGGTGAGCTAGTGTTAGTTGAGCTTATACTACCAAGCTCATGCCACTGGATCTCTAGCCATCGATTATGGATGGGTATTTTATTATTTGGGAATGATCCAATTAAAAAAACTATTAACTTATACATTATACTTTCCTATAAGTATTTTTAATAATTTGTGAGACTCATTTATCCAAATTATCTTGAGCCTCTTACTAAGGCCCCCTTTGTACTATCACCTTTTTAGAGTCATAAAAAGTCAAAATAAGAAAAGGCTAGTGTTTTTATTGCTAAATATGTTTTCTTGCAATATTTTTCACATAAAATAACTCAAATTAACATTACAAACTTAAAATTTGTAGTCTAGGATGGGGAACAATAGGGTCATTTTGACAATTGTCCCTAACTATCCAGTTTTTTCAAGAACTAGTTGATAAATTTATTGCACATTATGCTTAAGATTGTGAAAAAGATATCACTATGTCTAATATATGTAATACCAAACAAAAAAGGTGAACCCTATATCTCTTTCTTACAATGATGAAGGCATATAGCTAAGAGATCTCCCTATGAGGTTCTACATAAATGATTCATTGATATTTTTGTCCAAAATTTGAATCAAGAGATTGGTTTCCAATTCATGTTTAATGCCTATATTTTTTGAGGAGGCCATAGAAAGAGGATTAAAAATTGAACAACATCTTATCGGTGAAGGAAATATCAAATAAAGAAAGAAAAAGATAACAAAGGCTATGCTAGTTTAAGCAACAATGAAAAATCTCACTTTTGGTCCAAAAATAAGAGCATGGTTAATGATGGAGTTGTAGATGCTAAAACTGTTAAGATTATACAACCTATTTTAAGCCTTGAAGATGCTACCGATTCAAACAAACAAAAATAATACACAAAGGAATTATTCCTAAAGAACATTTATACCTTAGGTAAAATCTCTTAAATCAACGATGAATGTACTCTGAACACACAATTATCACATAACTTAAATCTAGGGAGTACAATCCTCAATTTGAACCCCTATAATGATGTGACAATCAATATTGTGATTATTATAGACACAAAGTACTTGTGAAAATGATTTCAATAAACTTAAACACCTTGTTCAACACCTTATTGACCAATAGAAAATCATAGTTGATGGACACACTTCTAGAAACACTCACCATAAAATGTACAAAGATCCATTGCCTAGATAATACAAATGGAAAGCCTCTTAATAAGACCACAGTGAAAACTATACCAATATATATCATTGTTATACCATCAATCATATTAGTGAAGGATATAATCATGTGGCTACTTCCACTATCAAGATAAAATAACATGTTGGTTCCCAAATCAACAGATTGGAAATCTCACAAAGGATGCCAAGCTTTGTTATCAAGCCCTCCAAGTGATTTGGACAACTAATGAGTTCTATCCTTTTAGAGGATTAAACTCCTCCACTTTAGGCTCTACAGAACCAAGGCAAGTAAGCCTAGACTTCAAGTGCTCTCCAAGTTGAAGACTTTTATAGCATATGTGTTCTTATATTTCCTACTTCTATCACCTATTTCAAAGTGGCATGTATCTCTAAACAAATTGATTTGTTGAATTGCTCAATTACTTCTAAATACTTCCTAATGATTTTTTTCTTCTGTTGTAACTTATTCTTTTAATTTTCTACTTCTAATTTTACTTTATTCTACTAATACTATGCTTTCAAATTTAATTGGTTGATGCTATCTACTTATTTCTCTAATGCTTCTGACTTCTTTTTTCATGCTTTCTGATTTCATTTATTCCTATATACAATATTATCTTTCTGATATTGATTTTTATTTTGTTGATTATGATGGATGAATAGTGACTTCTTCCTATTGGTATTTCGACTCACTCTCCTCTTTAACCTTAATGTATAACCTCTATGAGACAAATGTTTAAGATCACCACTTGGATGACCCTGTTGTATCCTGAATGTGGACCTCTGAATCCAACACAAACACAACATAGTCCTTACACAATCGCTTAATTCACAAAGACAAACATGAATTGTTTGCTCTGCGAATACGATTGAAGCGACTTGTTGCCTCCTAATTAGGTGTGGATGTTGATTTTTACCCTCAGAACGAGATCCAACAACCTGACCATTGCTAACATGGAGGATTTAAGAATGCAAGAAAATGAGAAATGCCATTATTCTATGAAAAAGTCTGCAACTAGTCTATGAAAAAAGATGCAATTTAGACTAAGAAATTGAATTTGCACTAAGCTAAGAATGATTTGCAGCTATTCTATGGAAGTAAAGATGCAATTAAACTAGCTAAGGAAAGTAAATTCTCTTAGTCTAGAATTGAAAGCTTGTAATCTATGAAAACTTGAGAACATCAAATTGAAATGTTAGATATGAGAATGAATATCAAATAAAAGCATATATCATTGATTCCAATTGAAATATTAGCCTAAATATGAAAATGAGCTTAAAAACATGAAATCAAAGTAAATTTCCTATAGTATTGATGCTCTCAAAAAAAATTCCTCCTTAATGAAGAAAAAGAGGTCCAATTTATAGAAAACCATGGAAAGAGGATGATGAGTTTCTTGAAAAGAAACAGTCGTCTCTTCATTCTCCAATTGAGACAAATAAGAAAAGATTAGTTAAATAAAAGAATGAATTATTGACACATAAGTGTCCTTTCACATGGAATGATGGAATTCCCTTTTTGAGGATAATTCATTCAATAATTAAATAACCTTTCAATTCCTTTTATGTATATTAGCCAAAGGGGGTGGAATTGATTTAATTAAAAGCACTTAGGACTTTAGGATTAAATTA
>MU225231.1:2409468-2422265 GCA_018584345.1 Thuja plicata
GGCTTGCTCCTATCTAGGTAAAGATTTTCAACTTTACCAACAATGTGGAAGTACAAATAGATGATCAAAGAGCCAAACCTGAATATCTTGCTCTTTTCATGCTTAATGGCTTTGATATTCTCTATCATTTTTGCATGTAATAATTCACAGAGATTGCACTGAGTGTTATCTCTCACTATCCTTATTTCTGCTAGAACTGTTGCTGTGGACACACTATTCAGTCTACTTTCTTTCTAAAACTTGTATCCAAGTATCATAGTGAGTAGTTTGATGTCATTCTCCTTAATGGGATCAATAGTCATGCTGCACCTATCACTTCTAGATAAGAAAACTTGTTCAACCTGCTTCTTAACATCCTTGCCAGTAGGAAGAGTTGGTCCAGTCTTAGGAAGTCTAGTCATCTCATGAATTAGATCTGCAATGATGCAGATAGGAACCTCACCAATACAATATAGGTCGTCATGTATCTTGCTTAGTAATATCTTAACCCATTCTGGCTCATAGAACTCGTGCGCGTTTGAATACTCAAAGATAGGGTTATCAGTGAGATGCACATATTCATCCTTGAATGAATAGTCTAGTTTCATCATAGAACCCATGAGAGATGCAATTTTTTTGTCTCCAACTATTTCCTTCTTGCAATAAACATATGCGCAGATGTCTTCTACATGTACGACTCCAAGCGGAGTCCTAGAGAATGCTCCTTCGACATCATCTAGTATAGACTTGAATGGATGCTTCTTAAAGACAAATCTCTTCCTTTCAACAATGTTGAATATAATAGGGGTTGCCATACTTACTTGCAACTTGGTTAAGTAGGGTTTCATGATGATTCTGAAATGATGTGACTGCTAGGGTTCTATTCCAATTGTTAATCCATTCACAAACCAACTAATCCTTTAAGCTATAGTGCTTTGATGCTCAATGCTTATCTTCTTTCTAAATGCTTCAATCTTGAATACAAAGTGATGTTTTTAAGATCTTTTACCAATTTATATAAATACTAATTGCATTTAATGCTTGTTGCCATAAAGCGGTTTATAGAGAGAATTTCAAACTTTGTTCTGAATGAAGTAAAGGAAATGCGTGAATGCATACAACCTTAATTTGTGATCGCATGCATGAATCCATAGGTGCATACTTAGAGGTGAGTATACTAGCCATGCAGGGGTTCAGAGCTAGAATATCTCCCCCTAAGACCATGAGGGTCAACTATCCAGAAGTAAAAGGTGTGTCCATTGAGGATGAATCTACTACCTTGTTCTCTTCATTATCCTTTTTTACTTTGACCCATATTTTATCTAAGTTAGCTTTAGCTTCCACAAAATTAAATTCTCTTGATTCTTCAAACAAAGACTTCTTAGGATTCTCTTATCCTTTTGTTCTTGATCTACAAGACCTTGAGATGTGTCCAGCCTTTCCACATGAGTGACAAATGATAGGAGGTCTGACGTTGTTATTCATCATGCTGCATTGCTTGGCTGTGTGTCTATTGTAATTACATATCTGACATGTAATGTTCTGCAAGTTTCTTTGAGGTTGATTTCTCTTATTGAATTGAGTCTGATTCCTTTGGTTCAGTTGTGGCTGATTTCTTTGATTTGTTCTGCAATGAATATCCCTATGACCAAACTTATTGCAAGAGTAATAGTAACCATTGAAGGGTTTTACATTCTTACAATCTCTTTCCAAGTGTCCATGCTTGTTATAGGCATAGAAAGTATGGTTGACTGCCTTGTGATTATATTTTGGTGGTTCTTCTTTGGTCTCTTCATGATTCTCAGTTTTCTTTTCTTCTGAAGATTTTGTTTGAGATTTCTTTCTTTCTTGTAATGAGTTTATCTCAATTTGAGCTAGACTGTATCCCATACTTGTGGTATCACCTTTTAGTTTTTGTGCATAAAGCTATGATTGAATTAGATCAGAACTTGTGTGTAGTTTGTCAATCTTGTCTTTTTCTCTTGATAATTCAGATTCAATCTTATTCTTGATGTTTTCCAATTCCAAGATTTTCATATTGGATTGCATAAGTTCTTCATCTAACTGTTTATTTTATTTGTTCTTCTCTTCAATAGCTATTATGCTATTAGTTAATTGATCATTCAATTCTTCTATCTTATCCTTTAAAAACAAGTTTTCTTCATTCAGTTTCTTGATCATTTTCCCCAAATCATTCGTAGAGCAATCTTTCAAATCTTTTCTTAGTTTCTTGATAAGCATTTTTGAGCCATCAACTTTTAGCTTAAGTTCCTCATTTTCTTTCTCAGATCTATCTAGATCTTCAAGGGCTTCTTCATGATTATTTTTTTGATGTTTGACTTCTGCTGAATCCATGATCTCCTCAAGTGGTTAAAATCTTCTTTCACAGGACCAGGGCTCTGATACCAATTGTTGGAAACACTGAGAGGGGGGGTGAATCAGTGTTTAGCTATTTATTCAATTTTAGCAACTTTAAACATAAAAAAATTATATATCACTTGAATCTTAATACAAGATCACATAACACATAATATGATTATGGGGAAACCTTGATTAGAGGAAAACCCTGGTGGGAATTAGTACCCACAAATATTGCACTAGTATAATGAACCTATTAAAGTTCCTTTGCCCTGTTAGGAGCAGTCTTTACAATGCAAGTACAATGACCTGGCTAAAGGCCTGACCCTGTTAGGAGTCTTTTACAAACAACCATGTTAAGGGTGAGGACTCACTATCCAAGAGCTCACTGTTAAATGAGAAAGAAGGCTACAACCTCCTAAGAATAGATATGCACTATATCCAAAAGTGAACTATTGTATATGACACAGATGTCTAATTAGTTCCAGTTATGAGCTTATACTCTTATCTTCTTTAGGGGCTCTATCTCATGCTGACATCTTTACATTTCTCTACTCTACTTATTTCTTTCACACTTCCAATATATCTTTATATTGCATATATATGTCTATGCCTAAATAGACGTGACTATAAACAAGACCTTAGTCGGCCCAAAAACAACATACACAATGCTTCCAAACAAATTGGCTTAAGAATGTTTACAATAATGTTTAATACATGGTTACAAAATTATTACAATAGGTGCTTAGCCTTTACATAACAAAAATATTACACGCTAATCAAAGTCCTGAAGTCGGCTCCATACTCTATACTCTGAACTGTTAGTGTACTTGTTCTTCCTGTAACTTGTACGTACTGATATTTTGTACTATGCATGTATAGGGTAAGAATAACAACATACCATAGAGCTTAGTTCTAAATGCACATATCCTAATGTGATTGTACGCACATGCGTTGATGCTCTGATCGATTGTAAGTCACTGTTCTGTTCTGTCTTCTACACTTAGTCAATTTTCACTTCATAGTTTAGTGTCAAAGCTTCATATGACTTTGTTGCCATAATTAAAACACAAAATAAGCCATATACTCCCTGGGAGTCAACTTGCCAATAGTTATAATAACTTATTAGCCTTGGCCAATGGATTAGTAACCTTCTTCAACACTTGCAGATTAACTTTACCCTTTCTCGGCTTCCATTCATAAGCCTTTTCCACCTTTAGATATGTGTTCCTTTTCTTCACAACCTCTTCCACTTCTTAGTTTCATATCAAATCATTAATCAATAGAGGAGTGTGGTCATAAGCACGCAGTTTATGGGAAACTTTGGCCTTTTGTATATATCCTTCAGAGTCAAAGTTGCTTCTAGGTTCTCCAATTCAAAAATTGTAGTAACTCAATTTAGAGTTAATCATATCATAACTCTCTCTACTTTTCACCACAAAGTCTCCAAAAGAAAAGAACCTAGGAAGGATTGACTCTTTTCCATAAGGGATTAAATGCAATGCATTAGACGTAGCCAATTATCTGATTATTTCAAGGTATCCAATCCTATTTGGAACAGTCCTTGGAAGATCATAAGGATATTCCTCAAATCCATATACCCTTATCCTTGTGTAATCACCAAAATCATACCAATTACCCGAGTTATGGTCCACTATGATTTTTCCACCAAAATACCTCAGCCTAAGAAACTTTTTAATCTCCATAGACAGAGTATAATCATATGGTTGTCCTAGTAGTGTCATTAACAGTTTAACAAAATATTCTTCTAAGCATAAATACTATGAATAAATTAATCTCTCATCCCAAATTTTTAACCACATCTCAACTAATTGGTGTATGCCCTTTATTTTATATTCCCTAATTGGAATATCATCCAACTAGAAATTGTTCTTTTGAACAACATATAAGAACATGTACATGAGAAGGGAATCATTTTTTAAAAAATAGCTACTAGAGTCATTCTTCATCCTCTCTAGATCATGATTAATTTGATGTGCAAGATAGGAAGGCATAATCAAATAATCGTGCATCTTTGGACTGAATAACCATCGTTACAACCATATCTTCTACATCCATTTAAGGAGGAGCCTCAATTCTAAAAAATTGTCCAACTGAGAGGTAAGTGTAATCAATATACGGATGGAATAGTGTTACTTCGAAAGGATTCTTATCATTATCCTCAAATATCCTATGGTTTTTTCCATCCTTGGGCCAGTGCATAGGTAGTATGAATATTTTGTACGTATTCTCTAGGGCATAATACTCACTCCTCAACTTGGGCATACTAATATCATTATCTGATCCTAGTTCAAGCTCAAAAACCCTCTTAATTGTTTCCTTGTTGATTGGTACCATAGGGTTTCCATCAATATCATACACAGTCTTGGTTTTTGGATCATATTTGTTTACAATCTCCTATATTAATTCTAAGTTACCAACTCCCAAGGTTTATTTTACATGGATGAAAAATTGGCTCACTCTCAAATCTTATGTTGTAGTGGAACATAAATAATTCATATCCTCTATTTTTTGTCCAAACATCACCTAATTCCTCGCATCTATCCTCTAATCCTTCCTCACCCAGCTTAATTTTATTTGAACTTTGCGTAGATTGGGGGAATTGGTCCAACAGATCTTGTTTAAGGTGCATGATTTCTGCCTTTTTCTTTTTGGGCTTAGACTCTTATGTTGGATTTGTTTGTGGGCGATCTTTATTTTTTTATAGCTCTAGGTTTGCGAGAAGATGTTTTCTCCATGAATCAATTGGGATAGAAAATAAAGAGAATTTAGAAATCTTACTTGTTAATCTGTCTTTGATTGTCGTGTGCTTCACCTGCCTCTTAATTCTACCCCAAAGCATTCGCACGATCCAAATTTAAGCCACCATTATCAGTTATAGAGAAGTTATAGTGTGATGCAACGGTCATAAATTTTAGGTTAAAATTATCATATCAATGGGATTATCATTAATTAGTTATTCATTTTAAGCATAACTTTCCCAGCATTAATCACCTTATCGATTAACTAGCAAAATTTCCTATGATATGCCTTTTGATTAAAATATGCATTCGCCCAACCTACTTTTAGTTTACCAAAAACTTCATTTTATCTGATGACTTTATTAATGTAAATTAGACCCTCTTCTTCAAAAACCCCTTTTCAGATAAAAATAGTCATCGCCCAACTTGCTTTTATTTTTCTCGAAGCTCCTTTTTTATTCGATGATCCTATTAGAGAAACTCATTGATACCTTTACCGATAAATTATTTATTGATTAGAATTCTAATTTCACTTAACATTTATTTGTTTTTCTAGGTGTCTGATTTTGTCCGATGCATTTTTCATTGCACTCTTGATATAATTGATTGAAGTCACTTTTTTGGGTATTGCTTAACATGTTTTTCTTCTATGCAACTTGTTATTTTAATTGATTCTTCCTTTTTTTGATTAAGCCTCCTATGATTTAATCGATGTGACTTTCAAAACACTTGGATGAGTCTTGTGTTATTTTATTTGAGAGACTGCCTTTAGGTGAATGTTAAATCCTTTCTAAGATCATCCATGTATTTTCGATGATAGGTACATGTGTTTCATCAATTACAATATTTTGATGTAAATTGGTCTTATTTCACAGATATGTCCACAATGCCTTTTCTGATATGACTTTAATGAGTCTTTTCCACTATGAGACTTTCAAAATTTTTCATTAATTATGTAATGGGTTTGCAAACTCCAAAATGGAAGAAAGTAAGATTTCATATGTCTCTTTGATCAATTGGAAAATAAAATCCTTAACATCCTTGTCATTCTCTTTTGAGAAGAGCTCAAATGTTGCCATTGCAAAAGAGCATTGATGTAATAGTACAAATATGTGAGGCTCTAAAGAAAAATATAGAGCACCAATTATTCCTTGCATATCACTTTGAGCTACATGTCATACTAATTATCAAGGTAAAATTTATCGCTTTTCAAAGTCCCAACAGTGGCTCTTTCTGGGGATGGGGTATTTAATAAATACCTACGAGAATTTAGAACTCTCTAGATCATACCAAAACAATAGGATAAATGGAATGAAAAATATACAAGTGAGATGAATGGCAGTGTTGGAGATATGTACAAATGGAATGGGAAATTAAACCTAATCTACTATGCATGGAATTGAAATTCCTTTTACTAAGAAAATAAGTGCTTCAAGGATTTTCCATGCACTGGAAATTCTTGATTTTCTCTTCATGTGCTCTGCAAGAAGCATGAGTTTTCTCCACCCTTCCCTTTGATTACATAAGGTCTAATCTACAAGGCTTAAAACTTACCATGTTTATCCTTATCCTAATTTTTAGAATTCCACATAAGTACCCATTCCCATTCTTTAAACACTTTATCCTCTACCTTTCTATCATGTAAAACCTTAACCTATTGTTGGATCTTTACATTTTGTCTTTGATCATCTCTCCTAATCTCATCCAACTCAACTAGTTTCTCAAATCTTTCCTCCATGAAGTTAAAATCCTCAATCTCTTATTCTACCACAAATATTTGAACAAATGACAAGTTATCCAATGGTAATTTGGCCTTCTTCCCATATACTAGTTCAAAAGGTGAATTTCTAGTAGATTTCTTGATAGTTATCCTACCATCCCATAGTGCCAAGTTCAATTTGAAATCCCATGCTCTCTTATTATTGTCTAACATTCATCTAATTATATTTTTTATATTCTTATTGATATATTTTTCCTACCCATTTCCCTAGGGATGATATGGTGAGGCTTAAGAGATAGTGATCCCATAACTTTCACAAAAATCTGTAAACTCCTACGATCTAAAACACATTCCATTGTTAGTGATCAATTTGTATGGAACTCCAATCCTAGTCAAGATGTTCTCCATTAGAAACTTCATCATTACCTTACTAGTAGCATGTCTCTTAGGTAATGTCTCCACCCATTTAGTAAAATAATCTGTCACTACAACAATTCCCTGTCATTAGCTTCATTTTTGCTCCGCATTTTGATTCCAGACACTCTTTTAATGTATTTCTTCCCCATTTTTTCAAAATATGACACTATTCATCAGTCAGCGCGGGTCATGGTGCTCCTTATGTCGAGCTACAGATACTGGCGCAAGGCTAGACGTAATGCAACATCTATATTCACACCAATATTGATGCCTTTTTAGCCCCCAAATGAATGCCACTTGGATGAGTAGGCACAAAATTAGGTGCTCTGTTAAAGTATCCATTCATTGGCCCATCATATTTGATGGAAACATCTATGCAACACCCAAAACCCCTATTTATTGAAATTATTAATTAATTAAAAATTGAAATACAATGAATATGACATTTTTTAACTAATTAATAATTACAGTAAATTAGCAATTTTGAGTGCTGCATAGACAATGGTCCCATAAGCTATCTTTAGCCTCACAAAATTAAAACTAATTTCTTTATTTATTTCTCTTATGTCCTAGCCTAACACTTTATTGTGTATTTTGCATGTGCTTTAAGTTGTGCTTAAAGTGTTTATCACACCCTCGTGGAGGTTAAGACAGATGACAGCTAGTGGTTGTGATAAATTATCCATTTTGAGTGTTGTGTAGACAATGGTCCCATAGGCTATCTTTAGCCTTGCGAACATTAAAACTAATTTATTTATTTATTTCTCTTATGTCCTAGCTAGCACTTTTTTGTTTATTTTTCATGTGCTTTAAGTTGTGCTTAAAGTATTTATCACACCCTTGTGGAGGTTAAGAGAGATGAAAGCTAGTGGTTGCGAGGCTACGTTGGGGTCTATGGGCAGTGATAAAAGTATTGTCGCATCCTAGTAGGCCTAAATTGCAGTTAAGAAAAATGGTTGCAAGCTTGCGATGAAATGAATTGATAACCCATATTAATTAATCTATGAATAACGCATCTCAGTAACACAGGGAAAGAAGAGAAACACTACAAAGTGCCACTATGCAGAACCCACAACCTCTTAAGCAACAAATTATGCACATGCATTTATAAATGGGTTAAGTTGTTGTGTCCTCGTAGGCCTAAATTGAAGTTAAGGGAAGTAGTTTTGAGCTTGCGATGAAATGAATTAATAACACATATTAATTAATCAACAAATAATGCAACATAGTAATGTGGGGAGACAAAGGAAACATTACATCATGCCACCGCATGGGACCCTCAACCTCTTAACCAATGAATTATCATGTGCATTTATAAACAAGTTAAGTTATCGCATCCTCACAAGCCTAAATTGTAGTTAAGGAAAATAGTTGTGAGCTTGCGATGAAATGAATTGATAACCCATATTAATCAGTCAATGAATAATGTAGCTTGGTAACATAGAGAGACAAGAGAGACATTACACTATGACACCATGTGGGACCCACAACCTCTAAACCAATAAATTATGCATGTGCATTTATAAATGGGTTAAGTTGTCGCATCTTTGTAGGCCTAAATTTCAATTAAGGAAAGTGATTGCAAGCTTGCAATGGAATCAATTGATAACCCAGGTTGGGTAAGTTGCAACCTCGTGACATTTTATGTGTGTTACTCAAAACTATTTGACAATATATTAAAGAAAGAAGTAGTGGTAGGAAGAATCTAAGAAGAGACGTCGTGACTGATAGAATGTTGCAGTTTCTAATCTAAAAATAATTCCCTTGCTACAAAATCATTCCCTTATGGATCAAAAATGGTTATATAGGCATCAAAAGGATACTTGAAAAGACCAATTTTTTAGTTTAATAATTAATTTAAAAATCAAAATGAAACTATATTCAAAATTTCAAATTAATTATTAAACTTAGAAATTGGTCTTGTTATCTATCCTTTTGATGTCTGCATAGTCATTACTCTTACCAATCAACCCTTTGAGTGTCACATTTAGCTTTCTATGACCAAGGGAAAGACCACAATGATAGGTCTTATAGCTATTGGGATAGGTGCAAATCTTGGGATATTTTTTTATTCTTTTTTGGTAGTTTGAAAGTGTGAGAAATAGCTTAAATACAGGAAGGAAAAAATGCAGAATGATTTATGTGTGTTATCTAAATTTGGGTTTTTCACAATTGGAATGGAGTGCTTATTTTTTTGAGTGATAACGATGGGGCTTGTTGAGGCTACAAAGGGATTTTACTGTAACAATAAGGGGCTAGACCAAGCCATGTTGTGGGAGATATACAAGGATCATGGTGGTGAACCAGTTGACAATACATTTTGTAATCGTAGAGATACTGAAATTGCCTTTGGTAATCATACAGATACTAAAAGCTCTATACTTTGCTAAAAAATCTATCCACATCTTGAAAATTCCTCTAGTCTCTCAAATCACCACTTTGGTTCAATTTTCTAGGATGGAAGGAAATAAAATTCTGGGTGTGGACAAAAAAGATGGAAGTTTGGAGTCATTTGTTTCTCCTTGTGTTGAATTTTCAAAGCCATATACCGCGAGGGAAGATGGTGATAATTTTGACTCCTGGCATTTTATGCCTCAAAAACCACCCATGTGTGATATTGGCATGGCTCAGAATCCTGGTTGGATCACAGGCCTTGCAATAATAAGCACTCCATGGCCTCCTCTAGATTCACTCAAGGACACAAACAGAGGTAACAACCTTCATTTGGAGAATATCTTCTATCATCAGCTAGTGGCTTTTGGTAACATAATATAAAATTGATACCCTAGTTTGTACCTTGTTTCATTCCTTATGTTTATAAAATTAATATCAAGGCCTATCTTACGGGTTCTGAAAATTCTTTGTACAAGGACAAGTAGAATAGTTTATGTAATAGGTCTTTTGTAGAAATAGGAATGAAAAATTCTTGTATTAAATGATATGTATGAATGCTTTTGAAGAAATTAATTAAAAATAGCATGTGAAGATTGTCTCCTACTCCATTTCTTTCTATTACATAAGTTTGTTTGTTTAGAATAGCCAAATTTATCTTCATGATAATTTCATGAATGTATAAAGGGTTTACTAGTTTTCTTCAAGGAAATAACTATCTGAAGGCAAATGCTTGAAAAGAAATAGCTTGAGCACTAAGCATAAATAAAATACTGAATAGATGTGAAGAAGATAATAGAAATGTAGTTCTTAGAAAATAAATAGGAAGTTATTATGTACTGCCTTGGCTACAGGAATAGTCAAAGAATAGAGTTCAAATGGCTGCAGGAACAGTCACAGAACGAAGTTCTCACCATAGCTTCTAGTTTCTTACTAAGAATGAAAATAATTTACCATGAAATCAACAACACAAAGTAAAATGATTTCATAATCGTGGATTATTTATCTCTCCAATAGTATTCTAAAATGACTTAGACCATTGGTTAACATATAGGACAACAGACTCAAAAAACTATAAGACACATCCAACTTTATGTTTAACTTCTCACAAAGACACAAGATTAAGATTACTAAATATGCGTAACATATATGTAATCTCACATAACCAATATTATCATCATATTTATACCATACATACACTTCTTGCATTTATCCATTGATGCATACTTAATCCTTTCCTTGAAAGAAAGCATAAGAATGGTTAATTCACATCCACATTGTTGGTGTTTTTTCTTGCTACCCTTGACTCTAAAAGGTAAATGCTTCAAAATGATTGTCCTAGAACATAATGAAACCACTCACTGCATTATCAACGAACAAAGGACATGAAAATCCCAACAATGAAACAGATGTAAAACCTTCTACAATTTGTGTTCCATAAGACTCAAGCAGGTGCACCTATATCTCATCTACTTAACCAATTAACTTTTCACAAGTCCTTCAATAGATTTAAGACTTTGGATATTTCTTAGAATAGCACACTTGTACTGAGAAAACACAAGATAATTTATCAAACAATCAAAGAACATACTGTTAGATTTGATAACCATCAAATCTTCCCAAGAACACCTGCATGCAAGACTATCACATAAACAGAAGCAAAAGAGAGAAGATAGAAGAAGAATCTATGGTGGCCAAAAGGCCAGAGACTGCAAAACCATGTTGAAAGAAATGATTTCTATATTCAACTATGATGAAAAGATTACAATCTCAATATGAAATACAAAGCGGTGAATCCTTATAAAGGATACCGAAACCCTAAAAGGGAAACTTTAAGAAAAAGAAAGCTGCCTAAGTGAAACTTAAGAAAAGAGTAGATAGACTAATAATTAACTGATTTAATTATTAGCTATACTAGACTACTCTAACACCCCCCCTTAAGTGTAACTTAGGGAGAAGCAAAATAGCTAAACTACTGCAGAAATCAGGAAAGATGGGTCCCGGCAACTAGGCCTGATCAGGTACCCAAACAAGAAAGAAAACTAGAAGAAGGAAACTGAGCCTTCAATCTAGGGAAAAGATGTCCCAGAGAAAGGAACAAGAAAGAGCATGAAGCATCTCTGAAGCATGTAGCTGAAAAACTCTGTCAGAAGAGACTGCTGGAACCCCACTGAAGTGCATGACTAGGTAGAGAAGACAAATGTCTGAAGAGCTGATCAATCAAACCAGGAAGAAATAGAACCAACAGGTGAACCCCCCCCATAATGCTGAACCAGGAGAGGTGACAGGAACACTGAAATGCAATACCAGAAACATCTGTAGAAAGAAGAACTAGGAACACCAACAGTGCAACAGAAGTACACGCACAGGATAAAAGGCGGTGTCATCGACACACAGCATGGGCTAATGTCGTGGAAGGTATGCTCACTTGACAAAGGTGGATGCACCTAAAGTGGCATAAACATCATAACCCCCCATGGCACTTTATAACAGAGTGCAAGTACAACAACCATACAAGGTGCTCAAAATCCCAGAAATGCAGAAGAAGGCACTTTATCTCAGTGCGTTTACAGAACAAAAATGCATCAGAAGGAGCATACAAGCTCAAAAGTCAGAAAGAAGAGTGAACAATGAAATCAGAAGAAGAGATCCCAGGACCTGTAGAACCAAGCAATCCACCAGAGTGCATAAACTTCCAAACTCAGAGGAGAGAAAACCTGGAGCAGAATCTAAAAAAATAACCCTGCAAGTGAATAGTACACTGAACCAGCTTTCTAATGATATCTCGTTTGCCAAAAATGGAGTCCGAATGAACCAGATATGACTCCCGGAAGGCAAAACAAAATATCAGACTTCAACAGAAAAAAACACTATTAAAATAGTAGAACCCAAAACCCTAACCTCCACCATCGGAAAGTGCTTGGAAAGAGCTTTCCGATGGTATATGGAAGTCAAAAAAAGACCCCCGGATGCTCAAGATAGAGAAAAAAACTCCCAGGTAGGTCAAAAGGGCCCCAAAAGGCAAAAACTAAGCCCCTAGGGCTAAAAAAAATGGGTCCCTGGGCGCATGGCATGCAGGGGGCTAAAACTGGGCCCTTGGTCATACATATGACCAGCCGCCATAAAAAACAACCCGCGGGGGCTAACCCAAAACGCGCAACCCGTCGGAG
>MU225231.1:2422594-2443221 GCA_018584345.1 Thuja plicata
CCAAAATATATGAGTCTTATATGGATTCTGGGGTTTTTGGGCCTTCTGGACGCAATCGTGAGGTCGATTTTGGTCCAAAGTGCCTCAAAAAATAAATACCCCCCAGAACCAATAAGAAATACCAGAAAAACTTCTGAAAGCTTCAAACCCTCACTTGCTTCAATAGAGAATGAATAGCCAGCTGCAAAAGAGCTCTGATACCATGTTAGATTTGATAACCATCAAATCTTCCCAAGAACACCTGCATGCAAGACTATCACATAAATAGAAGCAAAAGACAGAAGATAGAAGAAGAATCTATGGCGGCCAAAAGGTCAAAGACTGCAAAACCATGTTGAAAGAAATGATTTCTATATTCAACTATGATGAAAAGATTACAATCTCAATATGAAATACAAAGCGGTGAATCCTTATAAAGGATACCGAAACCCTAAAAGGGAAACTCTAAGAAAAAGAAAGCTGCCTAAGTGAAACTTAAGCAAAGAGTAGATAGACTAATAATTAACTGATTTAATTATTAGCTATACTAGACTACTCTAACACATACAGTTTTGTAATTTTTTGAATGTTTCACCATATAATACTATGCATCAACTACGACGAGTGCCTAATCCATCTTAGTCAAGAGTCACTTAAAGGTAGAATATATATGCTTGACAACTAAATTAATTTAATACATAACATGTAAAGATAAAGAAAGTATGCCTGACATACAAGTTCTTTATTGTTAGTAATAACTGAGAGGGGGGTGAATCAGTGGCCTCAAAAATATTCTAATAGTCAATCCAAAAACTTAGTACCACAATATTAAGCCTCTAGTTATCTTCATTCCTATAAGAAGAATGTCTCCAAATAATTTTATCAAATTACTACTGCTCATAATGCTTTGTAAAACCTTCTACTGTATGTTTACCGAATAGCAGTCTGTTAATTTACTGAAAGATAGTAAATTATCTAGAGTATAATGATCAATCCAGTTAAGTTATGTGTAATGCAAAACACTAAAGTAATGACTCATAAACACATTGATACATGTATTTTTAACATGGAAACCCTGTTAAGGGAAAAACCACTTGGGACCGGTAACCCAAAATTTTCACTCTTCTGAAGTGAGCTCGGTGAAGAGCCAACCCTGTTAAAGGTTACAAACACACTATTAGGTGTGACCTTGTTAGAGGATTTAAAAGTTTAGTTTATCACTTGATATCAGGCATCTCTATGCTACCTTCCTTGATCAAACAATCACTTGGCGTGTCAATAGGTATCTGGCATCTCATGCTATCTTCATGATCAAAATTTTTGATACTCCTTTGAATGTATCTCAATATAGAAAGGATCTTTAAATCCCGCTCAATTAGGAGACTTTCTGAATCAATGGTTAAACTAAAATTGTATGATATGTTCATATATAAAACTTATACTTGTAGATTTTTAGATATATTGTAATCTTATAAAAATATTATGATCAATATGTCTCGGTGTATACCTTTGTTCCACTTTGATTATGCTCGGTGATGTTGTGCTCTATTTCTTGGTGTTCACAGAAAAATTTAGCTCTTTCCTCAGCTTGATTGATTAGGACTGTATGAATTTGCTCTTCATCAGTATCTCTTCAGCATTCTCTTTTTGTTCATTCACCTGCCACAATTCATAATGAATTGAGTTGTTTCTTTATAGAAATGATATCACCATTGTTAGGTTCTTGATTTTCTTGATCTTGGTGTTATCCACAATATGGATATTTCATATGTAATCAATTTCTCTCCCTCAGAATATTGATTAACTCTTCCTTTTGATTCTTAGGAACTTCTCTTCATGGATAATGATATAATTTTTTCTAATCAATGAGATAATATCTTCCTTATGATGGATAATCTCTTCCTTTATATGATAATGGAATCATCTCTCCCTTTGTATGATAATGAGATCATCTCTCCCTTTGACAATAATGCCAAAAAAAAACACTTCTCCTTGTTTTTATCATCTATATCATGTTCCATTCTTTTGCATAATATATCCCTTTAATTTCCCTATCCATCAGCAATACAATGTTCTGATTTTTAGTGCAAATTTGTACCTTGCTATGTATAGATGTATCTATTGTTGTCCATCTCAGTGTTTGCATCAACATGATTATTCTTCAGATTTGGTGTAGGCTGATGCAACCTCCTAGTCAGCTTACTGCCTGATAGATAAGGGTTGTACCCCTAGTCTCTATCCCAGGTATTCAAATGTATCCTTTGGTAATGGCTTAGTGAATATATCAGCTAACTGTTCCTTTGATTGGACATATTCCTATGTCACTTCCTTTGCTTGCACTTTTTCTCTTAGATAGTGATACTTTATAGAAATATGCTTAGTCTTAGCATGCATGACTGGATTCTTACAAATGTTAACTGCACTGGTATTATCACAATAGATAATTACTAGTTCAAGGATCTTCATATTCATACCTTTCATAAATTGTTTGATCCATGCAATATTGGAGCAATTTGCAGCAGCATCCACATACTCTGCTTCTGCAGTTGACTGAGAGATGCATCTTTGCTTCTTGATGATCCATGTGACAAGTCTATCGCCCATGAAGAATGCTCCTCCAGTTGTTATCTTTTGGTCATCAAAGTTTCCAGCCCAATCTGCATCTGTATAGACTTGTAGCTCAATTTTTCCTTCTCTTTTGTACCATAATCCATAGTCCTTGGTGTTTTTCAAATATCTCAAAATTCACTTGAAAGCAGTCATATGTGATTCTTTGGGATTGGCAAAGAACCTTGCAACTATTCCAAGCGCGTGTGCTATATTTGGTCTTGTGTGAATAACATACATCAATTTTCCATTCATTGATCTATATAAGGTCTGATTTACCTCATTGGATTTGTCTTCTTTTGTCAGCTTACATCTAGTAGCCATAGGTGTTCCAACTAGTTTGGAAACTTCCATCTTGAATATCTTCATCACTTCCTTGATGTATTTGGACTGAGTGATGTATATGCCTGCATCTTGTTGAAGAATCTATAGACCAAGAAATAATTTGATCTCCCCAAACATAGACATTTCAAATTCCTTGCTCATTTCATTAGCAAAGGATTTGCATAACAATTCATTTCTCCCAAAAATGATATCATCAACAAAAATTTCAGCAATCAGAATATTACCATCGGTATCTTCTTTTAAGTACAGATTGTTATTTTCCCTTGTTCTAACAAATTTTATGCTAATAAGATATGAGTGAATTCTTTCATACCAGGCTCTAGATGCTTGTTTCAATCCATACAAGGCTTTATGTAGTCTACATACCATGTTTCTTTTGTCTGGATTAACAAACCCTTCTGGTTGTTTAATGTATACCTCTTCTTCTAGTATTCCATTCAGGAATGCAGATTTGACATCCATTTGGTATACCTTGAATCCTTTAAATGCAGTATAAGCAAGTAATATTCTAACTCCTTCTAGTCTAAAAAAAGGTGCAAAGGTTTCTTTATAATCAATACCTTCTTCTTGTGCATATCCCTTACATACTAACCTTGCTTTGTTTCTAATGACTTCTCCATTCACATTCAGCTTGTTTCTAAATATCCATTTGGTACCGATGACATTCTTGTCATCTAGTCTTGGTACTAGTATCCATGTATTGTTCTTCTCAATATGTTCTATTTCTTCATTCATAGAACTAACCCATTCTTCATTCTCAAGTGCATTGTTAATAGATTTAGGCTCAAAATCACAAAGTAAACATCTGGTGTTAAGTGACTTACTTCTTGTTCTTGTTTTAGCCTTTTTGTCTCCTATGATTTGATTTTATGGATGATGTCTTCTGACATACTTGACAAGTTTTGGTTCAGCTCTATGTTCATCATTCTAATCATCTTCTTGACCTTCATTCTCATCTTCATTGTTTGGAACATCATCTTGAGGATTTTCCTAATTGTTGGTAATTGTAGCCTGATGCTCAGGTGCAATGTTCTGATGCTTGGGAGTGACACACTTTTGCTTCGGTAGAGTGTCAGGTTTTGTATAAAAAAACCTATTGTTGTCCTCTGGTTCCTTTTTCCTTTCCTTATCATTCTCTTCTGAAAATTCATCTATTTTCACATTTGCACTTTCAATTGTTTTTTTAGATGACTTGTTAAGACATTTATAAGCCTTGCTTTTGGTTGAATACCCTAGAAATATACCTTCATCACTTTTGGAGTAAAGTTTTCCATTTCTATCAACCTTCAATATATAACATTGACTACCAAAGATTTTGAAGTAACTTATATTGGGTGTATAACCATACCAAAGATCATAGGGTGTCTTCTTTGTGTCATTCTTCAATTATACTATGTTTAGTGTGTAGACAGAAGTACTAATAGCTTCCCTCCATAAAGTTTGAGTGATGCTTTTCTCAATCATCAATGTTCTTGCACAGTCAACAATTGATTTGTTTCTCCTTTCAGCAATTCTATTTTTTTGTTGTGTCCTCAGTGCAGAAACCTATCTTTTAATTCCATGCTCATTGTGATAGTTAGTGATTTCATCTGAAGTAAATTCCCCTCCTCTATCTAACCTTAAGAATTTCAATTTCTTTTCACTTTGTTTTTCTACCATTGCTTTATACCATTTAAGCATCTTAAATTCTTCCGATTTATCTTTTTAAAACATGACTGTCATCATTCTAGAATAATCTTCAACAAAGAGAATAAAATACCTATCTCCATAGTAGTTTTTTGTCCTTATGGGTTCACATAGATCTGTATGGACTAATTCTAGAATTGCAGTAGATGTATGGGTTTTACTCTTGAAACTAGACTTTGTCATCTTACCTTTTTGACAATTTTTGCACATGATATGCTCGGGCTTATTCATGCTCAGTAAGCCTTTGACATTCCTTTTGTTGCTTATCTTTATCATGTTGTCAAATTTCACATGACACAATATTTTGTGCCACGACCATCTGTCTTCGTTTCTATCCATCAAACAAGTGGTTTTAGTGTCATCAAGATAGAAAAGGTTACGTTTTGTCTGCTCACTGGTACCAATCAACCTTCCTGATTCAATGTAGATCTTTGCCTTCTTATTTTCAAATGCTACTCTATGACCTAAATTGTTCAACTATGAAACACTTAACAAATTATAATTCAATCCTTTGACCCAGTAGGCATTTTCACATTTTATCAGGTTATTCAACATTACGGTTCCTTTACCTTCAACTAGACAAGGTGTATCATTTCCCATTCTTACTGAACCACCATTATAGTATTCAAAAGTCTCAAAATTTTGTTTATCACTGGTCATATGGTGAGTGCAGCCACTATTTATGATCCAGACATCATTTTTACTAACTTTAGATATGAGTGCAGTTTCTACATACCTTTCTTCATCTTCATCTGAATCATCCTTCATGGCTACAAATTTTATCTTGATGTCTTCTTCTGATTTAATGTCGGTGTCATTAGCTCTGTTATCAGCTAGGTAACAAGATTTCTTCCCTTTATCCTTGTAATCTCAGGTAGCTCTCTTGTCAGATTTTTAGTTGCTCCAGTAATCTCTGTTATCACCTTTATCAAACTTCTTCTCATATGATCATTCATTTCCTCTATCATTTTTATTCAGTTTATGCATCTTGCAGCAAAGTGTCCAACCTCTTTACAATAGAAACATACAAGTGGTAATTTACCTTTGTATCTAACTTTGCCTCTCTAAAATCTTCTTGTCATTAGTGCTTCAATTTCATCAAGTCCTTGATCATCATTATCACTGTCACTATCATTTCTAACAGCATGTCTGTGACTTGAGCTACTTATATTTAAAGATATTTGAATGTAGATTCTATAGATGGTAAGACACTATTGTCAAATTTATTCATCTCAAATGAAATTAGTCTACCAATCAGACTATCTAGAGTAACTATATTGTTAGCAACTGCTCTCGTCTCTTGAATAGAAAAAACTCTAATAGCATATATAGGCAGTAAGGTTCTTAAGATTTTACTTACCATTGTCTCTTCTTCAAGTACACCTCCAACTCCTCGAATAGAGTTTACTACCTCTTTGATTCTGCAGCTATACTGAGTGATGTTTTCTCCTTATTTCATCCTTAGGTCATCAAACCTCCCTCTTAGGATTTCTCCCTTTGATCTTAGTACATTGGAATCTCCTCCATGCACTAGCTTCAACTTATCCCACATTTGCTTTGCAGAGGTGCAGGTTTTGACATCTTCAAACTCAGCATTGGAGAGTGATGATGCAAGTTTTATCATCATGCAGTTATGCTCATGTTTTACTCTTAATTGTTCAAGAGTGTGAGGTCCTGTAGGAAACACATATTCAGTATCTAAGTATTGAACAATATCATTTCCAATGCCTGATAGGTGGATTATTATTCTTCTTTTCCATGATGCAAAGTTGTCTTTATTCAACTTAGACACATCTCATTTGTTCATCTTGTGATCTTTTCTTGAGTTTTTAATCTCCCTTTCTAAGCACACAAGCTCTGATACCAATTATTAGTAATAACTGAGAGGGGGGTGAATCAGTGGCCTTAAAAATATTCTAATTATCAACCAAAAAACTTAGTACCACAATATTAAGCCTCTAGTTATCTTCAGTCCTATAAGATGAATGCCTCCAAATACTTTTATCAAATTACTACTGCTCAGAACGCTTCGTAAAACCTTCTACTGTATGTTTACCAAATAGCAGTCTGTTAATTTACTAAAAGACAATAAATTATCTACAGTATATCGATAAATCTAGTTAAGTTATGTGTAATTCAAAACACTAAAGTAATGACTCATAAACACATTGACACATGGAATTTTAACATGGAAACCCTATTAAGGGAAAAACCACTTGGGACCGGTAACCCAAAATTTTCACTCTTCTGAAGTGAACTCGGTGAAGAGCCAACCCTGTTAAAGGTTACAAACACACTATTAGGTGTGACCTTGTTAGAGGATTTAAAAGTTTAGTATGTCACTTGATATTAGGCATCTCTATGCTACCTTCCTTGATCAAACACTCACTTGGCTTGTCAATAGGTATCTGGCATCTCATGCTATCTTCATGATCAAACTTTTTGATACTCCTTTGGATGTATCTCAATATAGAAAGGATCTTTAAATCCCACTCGGTTAAGAGACTTTATGAATCAATGGTTAAAATAAAATAGTGTTATATGTTCACATATACAACTTATACTTGCTGATTTTCAGATCTATTGTAATCTCATAAAACTCTTCTGATCAATATGTCTCGGTGTATACCTTTGCTCCACTTGTATTCTTCTCAGTGATTTTTTTCTCTATTTCTCAGTGTACGTAGAAAACTTTATCTCTTTCCTCATTTGTATTGATCAGGGTTGTATAAAGTTGATCTTCATCAATTGCTCTTTAGTATCCTCTTTTTGTTCATTCACCCACCATAATTCATAATGAATTGAGTTGTCTCTTTATAGACATGATATCACCATTGTTAGGTTCTTGATTTTCTTGATCTTGGTGTGATCCACAATTCTTGCCAATTAGATTTAAAGCAAAGCTCCTATTTTATCTCACTGAGATCTTCTTGTCAATTGGACAAAATAGCTTTAAATCCATTACTTATCCCTAGCTTTATCTTGTCGATGAAAACAAAGATAACTACCAGTTAAGTCTATATTTAGCTCTTCCAGCTAGATATTTTGTCATTTTTGAACTTAATTTAATTTTGGTGTTTAACTCTTTGATAGCTTCGGTCAACACTCCAGTTCTCCTCAGGATTTTCTGTCAGTTTTCACTATGTTTCTGGTCGTCAGTTATGCTTGTGATTCTGCTCGTCGGTGTTCTTGCTCGGGTGTCACTATGAATTGAATTTCGGTGATCTATGTCTGTCGATGTTCCACTGACCATCAGTGTTTGAATTCATATTGTGAATACTTGTCTTCTATGCATTACTAAAAGCATAATATTTTTCTCTTTGATTCTCTAAAGAGTTTCACACTTTGATTATAACCGATTAGATTATATCAAGTTGACATCAATGACAATACAATCCATTAACTAATTTAATGTCTTGCATTATCCTTCTGCATTTCAGTGATCAACTTAACATCTTCAAACATTCAATCAGTTACATGTCATCACTTTATATCTATGAACAACTATCATCAAATTTTTATTCAAATTAAAATTTCATAGTAATTATCCTTAGCATATTTAAGTCTTTCCTTGAAAGATAGAAAAAGAATAACAACCCATTTCTACTTGACAGAAAGAAAAATTGAAACAAATCCTTAATTTGTATTCAATTCATAAAAAGTTTGATCTAATACAAAGACAATAGTATCAAACTCCATTACTCATTTAGCTATCAAAACATAATACATGTTTTCTAGAAACTGTATGACTTCAAATGTATCAAATTGTATATGAACTTGACTGACATAAAAAAATATATGGGAAACCTTATCAAGTTATCTTGGAAACCCTTTTATAAGACTAAGGGATGCAATAAGCTATCACTCGAGGGTAACAAAATTTCAACTAATCAACCTATTTTTTATTGTTTCAAGTGATCAACCTATTTTTTCCTTTAATCATAACAAAATTTCAGTTGATCAACATAATAGAAACAACAAAAAAAGAAAATATTTAAATCCACAATGATGTGGTAGTAGGAAACAACATGAACCACAACTGGAATAAGGACCAAATCATGTCTTCAAATCTTTAGATCAGTTTTTCTTTGAAGTGCCTAGGTCATCTGTAGATTTCATGGAAATTTCAAGATGCCTACAACTATAGCTAATCTCCCTCTTGAACAACTTTTATGCCCTATCACAATAAAAAAGAATAAGATAAAACCACATTGGCACTTATTCAGTTTTGACCTTCTTTCCCTTCAGGAACAGTTCCCACTTGCTAACTTCCTTGTCAGTGAACCAACTAAGTGCTTTCAAATCTTCAAACTAACTAACTGCCTCATTCCACCTAGCATCAGGTATGGCTCTGTCATCTGAAATAAACTTGAAAAATTAAACTTCAACCCTGAACATGGTGTCTAATACATCAATAAAATTTGGGACATCAATATCATCATCCATGCTCAACATCGTTTCAACATTTACTAGAATTAAATCAAATTCACTGCTCCAAGTCTCCATAGATTTCAAATCATTATGTTTATCATAAATAGGTAGAACTAACAATGATAACCATCAAAAAATAACTATAATTTACCCTTAACCAATTGCCCCTTACCTTTAAATAATGAAAAAATAATAATTAACCATAGTTACTTTATCTTTTGTTTCCTCAATTTTCATTGTCATATCATCTATGTACATCATTGCAGTTTCTAGGCTCTCCATTAACATGTCCTTCCAGACCACACAGTAAACAGAGGATCAAGAAAAGAAATTTCCTCATCACATAATTTATCAATTTGAATTATAGAAACATGTTGTATATGCAAATTTCTTAATTTACTTTTAATAATATTAATTATGTACTCCATAAGTTGCATCAACACAAAAACACCCTTATTCTTTAATAAAGCATCTTCTAGGATCTCAATTCTACGACCATAGTCTTCCAGTTTTACCTTCACATCATTAGGCACAGATACACCACTAGAAATAGGTTGGACTTCACTTGGTGGCTTAGAAATTGCAAGGACCCCTTAAGAATATTCCATTGCAGTTCTTTCCAAAGTAACATTTTTCATTAGTTTTTCTTCATATATTTTTGCCAAATTAATCAATTCCAAGTACTCCTTGTGATTCCTTTTCTCTATGTCTTCTGCCTTTTCCACATTCATATAAGAAGCATGAATCAATAATTCTATGACCTCTTTGTTATTGTTCTACATATTCAAAATTATTCTATCTCCCTGCATTTCTCCTTCAATATTTACCATGTTAGGTTTTTTGTAGCAGAAGCCAAAGACCATAATACTAATATTTTTTTCCTTTTGGATCAAAGCCTAATCCTCTTGTGAAATCACCATATTCAAATTCAGACTTAAAAATTGGGTTTGTTGCCTCCTGACTTGATCAACAATAAATGAGGATGTAAGTCCCATCCTAGGAGCAACAACATACCACTCTTCTTCAGCAAGTCCCTTGCCTCATCAACTATCATTTGTACATTATTTGGATCAAATTGGTTCAATGCATCTATAACCTGCTCATTTTTTGTAGTGTCATTATTATCCAAGTTCATTTGTTTTTTGAACTCATCCTGTTGAATTTCACAAGAAAGCTCATAAACTCATTAGATTGAATAAAATAATCATCATCAAGAAAATTTTGGGAAAGAACAACTATATCATCAATCATTTTAGCTAAGGGAAAATTCCCCTCCTCTTCTCTTGATTCCTCATGTTTCCCTTTTCTCAATATTTCTCTTATTTTTTTTAAATATTCTCCTTCTTCTTGAATAGGTATTATTACAATATTTGGTTTGATTTTATCCCTAACATGTGAACTGGCCTTGATCTTCTTTGTTGGAGGTTCATGGGCAGAGGTTGCACCATCACTTGAATCCTCCTCAAACTCATTTCCACTTTCTTCACCAGAAGACTGGATCTCAACAGGAATTTGTTGTTCAAAATCAACATCCCTTTTTGGAACCCTTGCCATTATATTTCTATAGTTATCAATCATTTGATCCATTCTCTCTAGATAAGGCAAGTCATAATAGAAACCCATAAAAGTATCATCAGCTACTTTAAATTCATCTTCAACTCTCATTAAATCATTCCACTTTCTTCTCCTTTTGTGCACCTTAGTTCTTACAATAATATTTCTCACAACATCTTCTTCATCGAAGGGCTCATGATCAGGAATGTTATTCTTCCAAGGAGTCATCTTTGGAATTGCAACCATAATGAACTTCTCAAGGTCACAAAATCTATAAGGAGAAGTAACCAATCTGCATTGTTTGAGAAAAGTGTTTAGCTCTTCAAATTCTTTATTTCCAACTGAAAAGTCCAAAACATTCCACAACCTAGGCAAAAAAGTGCCCTTCTTATGTCCTTCCAAATGCTCCTTCTCAACAAAAAACAAATTCCATATAAATTCAATCACAACAACTCTAAGTGGAACAAATCTGGGAAGAATATGGTGATGAACTATAACTAATTGAATGTTTGAAGATGATAAGTTGATGATCACCGAGCTACAAAAAGTAAATGCAAGACATTAAATTAGTTAATGTATTGTATTGTCATTGATGCCAACTTGATATAATCTGAATGGCCATATACATAGTGTCATAGACTTCAAGAAACCAAAGAGATAAAGTTTATGTTATCGGTAAACATAAAAATCTAGTGTACACTGAGTGATAGTAAACACCGATAGACAGTGCACATCGACGGACAGAGAACCCCAAGAAGTCACAGTGTATACCGAGCACCGCAACACCGAGCATAACTGAATTCATCACCAAACAAAACTAAAGTTGATGCCCGAGGACAAATGGATTTAATGACCGAGAAAACTAAGAGTTGATGACCGAAATCAACTAGAGTTAGAAAATGACAAAACACTTAGCTGGCAGAAGCTATATTTAGAGTTAACTGATTGATTGCTTTGTTTTCATCGATCACTTGAACTAAACATTTAAATATATTTTTATTCATAGTTGTCAAGGAGAAATCTATAGAATAAAACTAAAGCAAAGCTTGAAATATTAAAGCAATGCATGGTGAGATTTGCGGATCAAGAAGCAATCTACGTCAAGAACAAGAAAGACAAGGAAAGTAAACAGTGAAATCATGTATATATAAAGAGAAAATAATTCATTATGAAAAGAGGAATGTTGAATATAATTCTAGTGAAGATAGAAGTCTTCATGCAGATCTAATTATACAGGCTAAGGAATAGAGCCAAAGGAATTCTGCAGACACTGAGCAACAAAGAAGCAAGAGCATTCACCGAGAAGAAAGAAGAAAGAAGGGGAGAAAAGGTATTAGAGAGAACATTGATCAGAGAAGTATTATGGACTTACAATAGATCTGAAAATATGCAAGTTAAAGTTGTATTGTTGAACATATCATTTACTGATTTAGTTTAACCATTGATTCAGAAAATATCTTAACCGAGTGGGATTTAACCATCCTTATTGTATTGAGATACTAAAGATTATCAAAAAAATTTCATGTTGAGAGCATAATGAATTCTAGGTCAAATGATAAACTTTTAGTTTTAAATACTCTAACAAGGTCGCACTTAATAGTGTATTTTTAACCTTTAACAGGGTTGGCTCTTCATCGAGATCACTTCAGAAGAGTGAAATTTTTGGGTTACCGGTCCCAAGTGTTTTTTCCCTTAACAGGGTTTCCACGTTAAAATTTCATGTGTCAAATGTGTATATGGTTCATTTCTTTGATGTGTTTCTTTACACATTAGTAAAATAGGATTGGTCGGTAAACACTAAGTTTAATTGCTGCTACTTGGTAAAGGCTAGGAAAATATAAATAGAACATTCACAGAGCAGTATATATTTGATAAGATTACTTGAAGGCATTCATCTTGTAGGAATGAAAGGTAAATGAAGTTATTATATTTCTCATATAAGTTTTGGTTGGATTATTGGATTAATTTTTTAGGCCACGGATTCACCCCCCCCCCCCCCCCCCCCCAGTTATTCTAACAATTGATATCAGATCTAGTGTGCTTGGAAGATAGCTTAAAGACTCAAGATAAAGATCACAAGATGAGTAAAAGGGATGTGCCTAAGTTGAACAAGGAAAAATTTGCATCATGATAAAGAAGGATAAAAATCCATATATCAAGTACTGGAAATGATGTCACAAAACACTTGGATACTAAATATGCTACACCAACAGGACCTTTGACTGTTGATCAATTGAGAGACAAACATGAACACAACTCTATGATGATATAAATTTCTTCTTCACTATCCGATGATGAATTTGAAGATGTCAAATCATGCACCACTACAAAGAAATTATGGGACAAGCTCAAGCTAGTACATGGAGGAGATACAAATGTGCTGAGAGATAAAGCAGAAATCCTAAGAGGAAATTTTAATGACCTAAGAATTAAAGAAGGAGAAAACATCACTCAGCATAGTAGTAGAATCAAAGAAGTTGTTAATGTTATCCAAGGAGTAGGAGGTGTACTTGAAGAAGAAACAGTGGTAAGTAAAATTTTGAGAACCTTACTGCCTATTTATGCTACTAGAGTATCTGCAATTCAAGAAATGAGAGCAGTAGCAAATAATAATGTTACTCTTGATAGTTTGATTGGTAGACTTATTTCATTTGAGATTAATAACTATGACAACAGTGTCTTACCAACTATTGAGTCTGCATCCAAATATTCTCTGAAAATAAGTAAATCAAGTCATAAACACACTATGAGAAATGATAGAGAAAGTGATAGTGATGAACAAGAACTTGATGAAATTGAAGCACTAATGGCTATAAGATTACAAAGAGGCAAAGGTAGATACAAAGGTAAATTACCATTGGTATGTTTTAATTGAAAATAAATTGGACACTTTGTTGCTAGATGCCCTAACAAGAGAAAAGATGAAAGAAACAATGATAGATATTATGAAAATAAATTTGACAGAAGTGATGACTGAGACTATAGAAGCAACCGACACTCTAAAAGAAGAGATAACTGAGACTACAAGGACAAAGGAAAGAAGGCTTGTTACCTGGTTGAGAACAAAGCTGAAAATATTAACACCAAATCTGATGAAGATATTGAGGTAGTATTTTTTGCTATGAAGGATGATTCATACAAAGAAGAAAGGTATGTTGAAATTGCACTCATATCTAAGTTTAGTAAAACTGATGTCTGGATTATTGATTGTGGTTGTACTCACCACATGACTAGAGATAAGAAAAGTTTGAAACTTCTGAATATTATAATGGTGGATCAGTTAGGATGGGTAATGACTCACCATGTCCAATTGAAGGTAAAGGATCCATCATGTTGAATAATGTGATCAGATGTGAAAATTCATATTGGGTGAAAGGACTTAACTATAATCTATTGAGTTTTTCACAGCTGAATAACAAAGGACACCGAGTTGCATTTGAGAACAAAAAGGCAAATATCTATAATGAAATAGGAAGGTTGATCGGTACTAGTGAAAAAACAAAAGGTAACCTATTCTATCTTTATGATATTAAGACCACTTGTTTATTGGATAGAAATGAATACATTTGGTTGTTGCATAAAAGGTTATATCACGTGAATTTTGACAACATGGTTAGGATAAGCAAGAAAATAAAAGTAAGAGGCTTACTGAGCATGTCAAAGCCTGACCATGTCATGTGTAAGAATTGTCAAAAAGGCAAAATGACAAATTCTAGTTTCAAGAGAAAAACCTACACATCTAATGCTATTTTAGAATTAGTCCATACTGACTTATGTGGACCAATGAGAAAAAAGATCTATTATGGTTATAGATACTTCATTATATTTGTTGATGATTATTCTAGGATGGTGACTATAATGTTCTTAAAAGAGAAATCAGAAGCATTTAAGATGTTCAAATGGTATAAAGCTATAGTTGAAAAGAAAAGTGGAAAAGAACTGAAGTTTCTAAGATAAGATAGAGGAGGAGAATTTATTTCTGATGAATTCACTAACTTTTGTAAT
Source organism: Thuja plicata (assembly GCA_018584345.1). Taxonomy (NCBI): domain Eukaryota; kingdom Viridiplantae; phylum Streptophyta; class Pinopsida; order Cupressales; family Cupressaceae; genus Thuja; species Thuja plicata. The sequence continues at coordinate 2,437,202 of MU225231.1, forward strand.
GAGCATGGAATTACAAGACAGGTTTCTAAACCGAGAACACCATAGAAAAGTGGGATTGCTGAAAGGAGGAATAGATTAATTGTTGATTGTGCCAGAATACTGATGATTGAAAAAGGCATCACACAAATATTATGGAGAGAAGCTATAAGTACTGTTGTCTATACACTAAACCGAGTTCAATTGAAGAAAGACACCAATAAAACAACTTATGAGCTATGGTATGGATACACACCAAATGTAAGTTACTTTAGAATTTTTGGAAGTCAATGTTATATATTGAAAGACGGTAGAAATAGGAAACTTGACTCCAAAAGTGATGAAGGAATATTTCTAGGTTATTCTACCAAAAGCAAAGCTTATAAATGTCTTAACAAATCCTCTAACAAAATCATTGAAAGTGAAAATGTTAAAGTGGATGAATTTGTTGAGAAAAATGATGAGGAAATAAGAAAGGAACTAGAAGATTACAACAAATTTGTCTGCAGTGAAGAACCTGACACTCTGCCTGAGCAACAATATATCGCTATTGAGTGACAGAACAATGCAACTGAGAAACAAGCTGCACACATCAAGAATTAGGAAAATGCTCACAATGATGAACCGGGCAATTATGAAGATCAAAATGAAGGTCAAGATGATGATTAGAATGATGAACAAAGAACTAAACCTGTACTTTCTAAGTATGTCAAAAGACACCATCCACGGGACCAGATAATTGGAGACAAAAGAGATGCAATGAGAACAAGAAGTAAGTTACTTAACACTAGATGTTTGATCTATGATTTTGAGTCTAAATCTATTAATACTACACTTGAGAATCAAGAATGGGCTAGTGCAATGAATGAAGAGATTGAGCAGATTAAGAGAACAAAACATGGACATTAGTACCTAGACCGAGTGACAAAAATGTTATTGGTACCAAATGGATATTCAGAAACAAACTGAATGAGAATGGAGAAGTCACTAGAAATAAAGCAAGACTAGTATGAAAAGGGTATGCACAAGAAGAAGGTATTGAATATAGAGAAACCTTTGCACCCATTTCTAGACTAGAAGGAGTAAGAATTCTACTTGCTTATGCTGCTTACAAAGGTTTCAAAGTATACCAAATGGATGTTAAATCTGCATTTCTGAATGAAATACTAGAAGAAGAGGTATACATTGAACAACCTGAAGGTTTTTTTGATCCTGACAAGAGGAACATGGTTTGTAGACTACACAAAGCATTGTATGGATTGAAACAAGCACCGAGAGCATGGTATGAAACACTTCACTCTTATCTCATTAGTATTGGATTTGTAAGAACAAGTGATAATATTAATCTATATTTGAAAGGAGATACTAATGATAAGATTCTGATTGCTAAAATATTTGTTGATGATATCATATTTGGAGGTAATTATATGCTATGCAAATCAATTTCTGATTAAATGAGCAAATATTTTGAGATGTCAATGTTTGGAGAGATCAAATTTTTTCTTGGTCTACAGATTCTACAACAAGATGAAGGCATCTACATCACACAATCCAAATACATCAAAGAAGTTTTGAAGATATTCAAAATGAAGGACTCCAAACTAGTTGGAACACCTATGGAAACTGGATGCAAATTGACAAAGGAAGATAAGACAACCGAGGTAAATCAGACCTTATACAGATCAATGATTCAAAAACTAATGTATGTCATACACACTAGACCATATATAGCACATGCAATTGGTATAGTTGCAAGATTCTCTGCTAATCCCAAGGAATCACACATGACTGTTGTCAAAAGAATTCAGAGATATCTAAAGAATACCAAAGACTATGGTTTGTGGTATAATAAAGAAGGTGAATTTGAGCTTCAATTTTATACAGGTGTTGATTGGGATGGAAACATAGATGATAGAAAGAGAACAATAGGAGGATCATTCTTTGTGGGTGACAGACTTGTTACATGGATAAGTAAAAAGAAAGGATGCATATCTCAATCAACTACAGAAGCAGAATATGTGGTTGCTGCTACAAATTACTCTAACATTGCATGGATCAAGCAATTACTGAAAGGTATGAACATGGAAATTCTTGAACCAGTAATTATCTATTGTGATAATACAAGTTCTATAAAAATTTCAAAGAACCATGTGATGCATGCTAAGACAAAGCACATTGCTATTAGGTATCATTAGTTGAGGGAACAAGTACAAGAGAAAGAAGTGATACTGGAATATGTACAATCCAAAGAAAAATTAGCAGACATATTCACAAAGCCATTGCCAAAAGATACATTTGAGTACCCGAGGAAGAGACTAAGGGTCTAACCCTTTTCTACTAGTCACTAAGCTGACTTGGAGGTTACATCAGCCTATACATTATCAGAAGATCAATCATGTTGATGCAAGAAAAAATATGGACTGTAATGACATATCAGTACAAGAAGGTACTTATCAGAACCAAACACCAGAGATATTGTTGGCTACTAGAGAGTTGTATTGCTGATGGAGAGAGATATTCAATGATATATTATGTTTGGCATTGTTGTAAAAGGGAGAGAGATATCTAATAATGAAATATCTATCATAATCATATCATGATCATACAAAGGGACAGAGATTAAATATCCATCAAGAAGAAGAACATCAATCAAGGGGAGAGAAAAGATTAGAAAAAGAAGTTTCTAGATTCAAATAAAAAACCATCCATCTAAGAGAGAGAATTGGAGAAATTTAACACTGCATATCTATCCAGAAAAGGGAGAAGAGATTCTACAACATAGGGAGAGAAAGAATTTCTAGACATGTCCAGTGAAGGCAATGAAGAAAGCACTCTGTAAGAATCAAATCTAAGCTAGAAGAGCTTACCAAGAGTCATATATTTGAATTAGTTATAGAAAAATAAGTTTGGTATGTTATGGCATATTTCATATTGTGTTAACAATATGTTTCCATCAATACCAAAGGGAGAGATTGATGAAATATAACAATTTGAATGTATGAAGATGATAAGTTGATGATCACCGAGCTGCAAAAAGTAAATGTAAGACATTAAATCAGTTAAATTAGTTAATGTATTGTATTGTCATTGATGTAAACTTGATATAATTTGATTGGTCATATACATAGTGTTATATACTTGAAGAAACCAAAGAGATAAAGTTTATGTTATCGGTAAACATAAAAAGCCAATGTACACTGAGTGACAGTAAACATCAACACATAGTACACACCAATGGATAGAGAACCCTGAGAAGTCACAGTGTATACCGAGCACCGCAACACCAAGCATAACTCAAGTGGTCACTGTACAGAACTGAATTTTAAGCCCGAGGACAACTGGAGTCAATGATCGAGCGAACTAAGAGTTGATGATCAAAATCAAATGGAGTTAGAAAATGAAAAAATGCTTAGCTGGTAGGAGCTACATTTAGATTTAACTGATTGATTGCTTTGTTTTCATCAATCAGTTGAACTAAATATTTAAATCTAGTTTTATTCATAGCTGTCAAGGAGAAATCTATAGAATAAAACTAAAGAAAAACTTTAAATATTAAAGCAATGTATGGCGAGATTAGCAGATCAAGAAGCAATCTACGTCAAGAACAAGAAAGATAAAGATAGTAAATGGTGAAATAATGTCTATATAAAGAGACAAGTAATTCATTATGAAAAGAGCAATGTTGAATATATTCTAGTGAAGATAGAAGTCTTCATGCAGATCTGATCATACATCTTGAGGAACAAAGCCAAAGAAATTCTACAGACACCGAGCAACAGATAAGAAAGAGCATTCACTGAGAAGAAAGAAGGGGAGAAAAGGTATTAGAGAGAACATTGATCAGAGATGTATTATGAACTTACAATAGATCTAAAAATATCCAAGTTAAAGTTGTATTATTGAACAGATCATTTACTTCTTCAGTTTAACCATTGATTCAGAAAATCTCTTAACCGAGTGGGATTTAACCATCCTTATTGTATTGAGATACTCAAGAGTATCAAAAGGTTTTCATGTTGAAAACATAGTGAATTCTAGGTCAAACGATAAACTGTTAGTTTTAAACCCTCTAACAAGGTCACACTTAATAGTGTGTTTATAACCTTTAACAGGGTTGGCTCTTCACCGAGCTCACTTCAAAAGAGTGAAAAATTTGGGTTACTGGTCCCAAGTGGTTTTTCCCTTAACAAGGTTTCCATGTTCAAAATCCATGTGTCAAATGTGTATATGGTTCATTGCTTTGATTTTTTTCTTATCACATTACTAAAATAGGATTGGTCGTTAAACACTAAGTTTAAATGCTGCTACTCGGTAAAGACTAGGAAAAGATAAACAGAACATTCACCGAGCAGTATGTATTTGATAAGATTACTTAAAGGCATTCATCTTGTAGGAATGAAAGATAACTGAAGGTATTATATTTCTAATATAAGTTTTGGTTGGATTATTGGATTAATTTTTGAGGCCATTGTTTCACCCCCCTCCCCCTCTCAGTTATTCTAACATATGGGATATTTGTAGATAACTATAAACTCTGAAAATAGTAATATCATCAAAAAAGTAGAAATCATCCCAATTATGTGAGATAGGCCAACTAGGAATGAAGTGAAAAGGCCTCTACAATCTCCTAAAAATAATATCTAACCTTTCTCTATCCACACCAAGGAAATCCATGATAGGAGTAACAATCCAATTTTCAAAATATAAGAAACATGACTGAGCATAACTTGAATCCCATACTTGGCCTACAACTAAATAGGAATTGGCTCACCGAATCACTTACCCTATTCAAAATAAGTCATTTATCCATCTCATCGGCATGATGAAATAAAAATAAATGACATAGGATTGAATAGAACTTAAAATCTATTTTCCCTAGACTCTTTTGAATCCCTATCAATCCTTCATGAATGTTATTAATAAAATAGCCCACAAAATCATAATCAGTGTTTACTTCAGGGTTTTGAATTGACATAGTTATCATCAATAAATCCTCTATTACTCTATGTACAATATAAAATAAATGATTATGATATGTGTGATGGCTTGTATTGTAAAAATGTAAAGGGGATTGAAATAGAGATATGTTTATTAAGAATGTATAATGTACTAAGAATGATTGATTGATTATCTTGGAATGTAATGCATTGATGTGTAAATTGCCCTTTAAGTTGCCTAGAATGTATTGAATCCCTTAACCTTAATTGAATTTTATTGATTAAGTATTGCAATGGTGATTAAGGAGAAGATAATATGTTCCCTTTTTACCCTCAAATGCACAAATGGGAGATCCAAGTTGATCAACCCCAAGGAAGGGATAATGCACAAATGAATCAACTATTTGGAAAGGAGAATAACAAAGGAGATACCTTAAATTCTGTTAAATATAAGTATGGAAATGATATATGACATTAATTAAAGAAATAGAAGAAATGCACTAACCTTGAAATATTGCAGATCAAAGAATGCTATTTTCTGAGGTCTGTAGACTGTTTCTGGAAAAACTAACAGTGGATCCTGAACCGGAACACAAAGATGAACAAACCCCAGAAATATTTTTCTATTCTGATGTCATCTTATGAAAAAGGTCAACCTTTACCCACAAATGTCAACCCTGACCCAATAATGTAGACCCTGACCTACACAGGTCTAACAAAAATTATGTTCGCACTGTCCGAAAGAAAGTTGAAAAGGGTATCCAGATTTGGTCTCAAATCAACTGTTCTGCACCTGTACCTACAAGAAAAAGGAGATTTTTTGTTTTGGGGGAGGGGTTTTCCTTGGTCAAACCCTGGTTTTGGAATTAACCTCAAATATATGTAATTGAAATCGCAGAAATGGACAAAGTAAATGCATAAATTCACCTTGCTTGAAAAGATCCTTGTGGCGGATTTGAATCCTTGAATCCACAAGTATGCCTCAAAATGTGGAATGTAGAAAGGTAGGATGTCTTCAATCTCTTACTTATAGATCTCCAACACCAAGTCTTGAATGGGTTCTTGAATTTGGAATAGGCTTGGAAGAAGGTGGATGAAGAGATCACC